>AYEL01066014.1:0-11301 GCA_000484575.1 Olivierus martensii
CCAAGTATTATTATTGCATTGTTATTTTCATTTCTGTTTATTAAATGTGAGGGAAAACAGTTTCCTTTCTGTTCATTACTGTACGGATATATTTTCATCTCATGCATGTACCTAAATCTGTAATTTTATTTTTATAATGTTCATTGTTCTAACATTGTATTTACTAGTGGGTAATAAAATAGCTAAAAAGCTTGTCGAATATTCCATATTTACTATAGGAAAAGGAAGTTTTGTCCTTTCTATATACTTTGCACGGAATAGATCGCTTCCCGTGTTTTTTTCGAGTTAATTTTACAAATAAACTAATTTTTTCAAATAATATTGACTATCATTGCCAATAGATGGCGAAACCAGCGTATGGGAATCGACTCCTTCGACTCTCAGGCTTCTGGAGTCGAACACTCGCGACTCCATTCGCAACCCATCACTAATAACTAAAGTTGCATGCATTCTGATAATATACAACCACTCTTTTATGAACTCGATGGTGTAAACAAATATTGGTCATAATTTCTAAATAAAACTCAAATTTCTCAAAAGTATCGAATAACATTATTAATGTTGCAGTAAATGCAATAAAACTTTATGAAAAAGTTTTTATAGTTTTAAAGAAAATTTAATTTTTTTTTTAAATTATAAAAATTTTTATCTTATAAACATATGCTGCCATCTATTAAACAGAACTAGCACTGTTATTTTTTTAAATATAAAACGAGGATCTAATTATTTTTCGTTTTTACCCTTTTAATCATTATGTATTCATTGTATTTCCGATGAATAATTACAGGATTAATAAATTTATATTCTTCTTACTTTGAAATTTATATATTAAAAATGCATACTTTATTTTTTATGAAAAATTAAAAGATGGTATTCTACCATAACGATTTAAGTGTACATTGACAAATTTTAATTTTCAATTTTTATGTTGATTGTTTTCAAGAAATATTTTTAAAACATACTAAACCTCCAACCAAGAAAGTCGATATTAAAGTTTTCAAAAATATGAAATTAATTTTGATTATCATTTTTAATAAAGTCAGGTATTAAATAACTGTAAATGTCACATCAAAAATTTTCGAACGTATAAAGTTCCAATCCGTTTTTCTGTATTGAATATAATTTTTTTCAATAGTGAGTATATTATATATTATTACGGTTAATATTCATCCATTAAAATAAAATACAATAAAATATTTTTAAATTGATAATATAAATTTAATGTAAAAAATTTCTACCAGATGGCAGAATATCATTTCGAGAATTAGAGAATTTCATTTTCAAAAGGAATCACTTTTCTTAATATACGAAATTTAATAGCTACAACAGAAAAGTTGGCCACCTCTGCCATCAAGGGTTTCCCACTGGATACAAAATTATAATTTTTCAGGTTATTTATAATAAACCCTATCGGCTAATCTTTAATTTGCTAAAATATTTCATCGAAATTTTTAAAATCTAACCAAGGTTTTCCAGCCTTGGTGGTCTCTGGCTGAGTTTGCAGGGGAACACTTTGGCTGGTTGGGCTCTGATGTGGTGACCCATTTCCTACTGTTGGGTATTATGTATTGCAGTAGCAAGGCTTGGGTTGGTGCTGCTTTCGCCACCAGTGGCCAAGGGAGACTGTAGTAGACTTTTAGAATGGGAGCCTCTGCCTAACTCATAGGCGCGGACCTTGTTAGCCTGGGCGACGTCCGAGCCAGTGTGCTTTCGTTTTCTGCTTTGTATCATTGCATACTAGAAAATCACCACCAAGGTGAGGATACCTGCTAGAATTTAGTTGAGCATAATGGAATAGCTTTCTAGCCCAGGGTGTGACCCTACAAGAAAAAAAAATTTTTGGCTTGCATTGCCTATTCTGCCCATGTATACCCCTCTGCCACTTTGAGGCAGCCTAACAGGATTCAGGAGGGGTTATTATTATTATTATTATTATTATTATTAAATAATTATAATAATATTTACTACTATAAAAAGTGCATTGAATCTGAATCATATCCTGTGAAATTATTTGTACTGGAAAAATCACAGTGGATTCAGTTGAAATTTGCTTTATTCATAATTAAAAAATTTCTAGATATTAAATGCATAGTAGTTAAACAATCACATAGTAGAAATGAAAGTTCTGTAAGAACTATTATTACTAAAACTGATTTTTGTAGTTATGTTTTTTTTGTTTATTAAGTTAATTTATAGAGTCCTTATAAATTTTAGAAGTGAGAAATCCATAAAATTTTTACATTTTTGACCTCTGATCATTCTGATGGCATCTTTGTAAATCCTTCCCATCCTTTGCTATCTGGTCCATCATCCACTATGGGTATGGATGCAGCCTGTAATTGGAACTAGCCTCACCCCTTAGTAATCTCACTGATTGGAAAGGGGCATAAAATAGGAAAAGAAAAAAAAATATGCTCCATGTTACTAGTAGTAACGGAATTCCACCACTGTTAATGGAATTTTGACCATTTAGCAGTGTATTGGCAATGGCAACTAATTCACGAAAGAGGAACAACATTTTTAGACATTTGGACACTGGACTTTAATTATATGTATTTTTACAATATATTTTTTAAAATCATGAAGTCTTTCCAAAAGTAAAATTTTTTCTTAAAAATTTTAAAAGATTTCAACATGAAAACACGATAGCATTTGGCTAGGTCGTTTTGAATTGGCAACAATATCTTGTGGCTATTGATTTTCATATTCTCTAATATCTAATAAAGAACATGAATTTTATTAAAACATTAAAAAAGTGCTTGTTTTCATGTAGCTTATCAACTAAGATTTACATCTGAGTCAGAGGATATCCTTTATTATTTGATTCCTGAAAATGAATTAACATAGTAGCACTTTTATAATTTATATAATCTGGACTTTCAATTCATTTCTTTATATAATCTGGATTTCTTGGAGTTTAGTGCAAGAAGTTTTAGAATATCATATATTATTATTCCTATTCTACATAGTTCCAAGAATAACACAAAGAAATGGTTACTTCTGTGTGCGCAGCTAAGGCTAAATTTAAGTAATAAAATTGTCTATTTTTTCCACTTCTTTTCTACAAAAAGTGGATAAATATATTTTCTACTTAGTCTCCCTATTTTAAAATAAGTACATCTAGGAATAATTAACTAAACTCTTACAAATTCAGTTCTTAAAAATGTATTAACTGATTGCAAAGGAAGATTCAATAACAAATAACATCTTAATAAATTTATATAATTAAACTTAAGAAGGGTTCTAAAGTAAATAAGGGAAGAATTCTCTCTCATTGTTTTGTTAAATTAACAATCAAGTTAAAAATTGTAAATTAAAATAATTTGAAAATAGACATCATTTGTAAAGCCCCTCCCATAAACATTTTTTCCTGTTTATTCTAAGTTCTATAGATACTGTTAATGTTTTTATTCTTACAGGCACTAATACTATAATATTTTGAATTGCACAGAACTTTTTGACATCAACACTTGCACTTGTTAGTATTACAATAATATATGCAGTGGCACATGATGAAACCTTGTTGGAACCCAGAGGAGTCTTGATGCTTTCTGTGGTGTACTACTACAAACACATTCCTTGATCTGTTTCAGAACAGTCTGTGGTCATTTCAAAATGCTCAGAACATATATTGATTTTTGCGGAGTTGTCCACAATATGTTATGGTTATCTCATGATGGTCATGAAGCAAAATAATGTTGAGCATGGCCACAATGTGTTGTGGCTGTTTTTTGGTCATTGTGTGATTTCAGTGTTTGGGCGTAACATATATATAATATTTGCAAAATATAAATATTAGAAGAATAAAGATGACTCTATAGAACAATTTTTTAATTATTTCTATATAGAAATAACTAAAAAATTGACTACTTTCAAAATCTTTTGATTATAGATAATGTATAGGATTCAATAATTTAACTTTTGCATTCATAATTGAAAAATGTTCTAGATATTAAATGTATGATAGATAAGCTGTTAGCATAGTAGAAATGAAAGATCTATAAGAACTACTAATGATATAGCTATGATATCTCAATATCTGATGCTGATAAACTTTAATTTATAAAAAATAATAATCTTTTTTTTTGTTTATAAATTCATTATAACAATAGAACTTTTAGCTATTTTAAAACTTTTAGTATTATTATTTCGGATTTGGAAAATTTCCTGGATATTGCTTAGTAAAAAATTAGTAATTGCTAAAGCTATGTAAGCTGAAATAAAGGAAAATTAAGGATTGTTCTCATTGAATATAGTTATGGAGTTCATATTGAGACATTTTCTGATTTATGTTGCAAATATTTAATAATTCTTTTTGTTATTAAATGAAAGCATAAATTTAGTGTATTCAGATTTTATTATTCTGGGTGTAATATCTATTAACAGATCTGATAATTAGTACTATAATGATTTTTTCCTTTTAACATTAAATTTGTATTCCTGTGCATGAATCTGAATGCTTAGTAATTTCTGTCTTATGTATTGAATAATTAATAACCAGAAATCCATATTTTTAACCAGTTAAAATGTGTTTATTTTTCAATTACATGTTTTGTTTGAGGATTGAGCTTTTGTTTTGAATTTATAAATATTTCAATATTTTTCAATTTAGTATTATTAATATTAATGAATTGGGATAAAATGTTTTTACTAAATCATAAATTTCCATGTAAAACTTACTTAAAAAATCAGTTTATTTGTGTATTGTTTATTCTCTGTAAAATTATATTTTTTAGACTATTTGAATTTTTAAATTGTATTCTATTGTCAATAGAACAAAGCCTGATGATGGCCTAATAGTCAAAACATTTGTAACTTTAAAATAAAAAGAAACTTAGCTGCTATTAGTGCTGTTTGATTTATGAAATACGATTATAAGTATAAGCAGTTGTGAATAACATTTTATTTTTTAGACTGTTTTGGATGAAGCTCGCAGACATTTACATGAAATTGTTAAAGATCAGTCAAAATATCAGGAAATTCTAAGAAGATTAATCATACAAGTAAGTGTATCATATTTATTTCATTATATAATATTTTGGTCATTCAATTTTAAATTTTATTTCAATAATCTATATAATAATTTATTTATCATCATTAGAGTCACATACAATTTTACACTGAAATAACTCAAAGACTATGCATGAAATTTTATAAATTTTTTTGATTTGACTTTTGTTGAGTTGAAATTAAAGTTTTTGTCTATTAAATACATTTTAAAATAACTGATAAAAAATTTCAAAAAATTAAAATATTGGCATAACTTATTCCATAGATGGTGCAATGTGTCCTCTTGACATGTGGGCTTTCTGGTAGATTAAGTTAGATCTTATCTTTCAGACGATAATTATGCATTAATTAATAGTTAAAAAGGATATATATTAATTAACATAATACGAAAATCAATAAATTTTACGAACACATCTTCATTTTAATGTATCTGTATTTTTTAAATAAATATATACCAAATACTTAACCCTTTTGAAATCAAGGCCACTTCAGAAGTAGGTGTGGTAATCAACATTCCGAACTTTGCCTTTTTCAAATATAGAGAAACAGCAGAAAACATTGGTAAATGCTATTCATATTAATCTATGAAGGTATAACATAATTCAAGCTATCTGCTGTAAATAAAGCAACTAATGCCATCTGGAGCCAAATATTTTTTTTAACTTGTTTATTTATTTTGTAACTTGATATATTAGAAAATCAAATAGAGGAAAAATTGAAGAAAATCAGTATGATTTACAAAACAGTATTTTTCTATTACATAGTATATATGTAGAATTATTCCATAAACTAGAAAAATATATGTATATAAAACAGAAATAAAATAAATATGAATTACTTCCAATTTTTCAATTGTGAATTTTTTCAGAAACTTTAGTAAAAGAAATTGTAATTTTTTTAAAAGTGGTTTTTTAATTTAATATTTTATACAAAATATTTATGTTAAAAAAACAGTGCTCGAAATAATTTCAACAATCCAGTCTCCAAAAAAAAATTCTGATCACCAACCCCCACTCCTTCCCCCTCCCCAAAAACACTTTCATAAATTCACCAGCAAATACGTTTTTCACAACACGATCGGAGGAAGTATCACGTGGTATGCGAATTGTGCTTTTCACAATGATCACGTCACATATACAATCAAACATTATTTTCAGGAAGCAAAATAAACACCCGTCATCTCAATAAACAGCTACTAGATCATTCGCTAAAATATTTCAGAAGTTCACAAATTTTTCCACAACCACACGTAATCAGCACGAAACAACGCAAACTGCAAACAATCTTTTTTCTTCTTCCTTTATGTTTCCAAAAATTCTTGAAATCAATTGAAGCACAAATGTAGCAATTAAACTAATTTATTTAGAGTGTTTTCGCCTATTCGATAACTTTCCGAAAATTACCTGCGTTAACAAGTGACAATCAAAATGCACCTTGCAAATCTCACTGGGATATAACCGTATTAAAAATCCCAGTGGAATTTCGTTCTCCCTTTATCTTACCCCGATAATTAAAGGTTCCTGAGTTCATTGGTGAAGGTCCCATGAGGGGCAAAAGCCCCGTTCTCAAGTTATGGGGTTCCAAAGTTGGAGCTCAATCATGTTTCCATATGATTTTCTGCAAAACTTTTATAGATAATCAGATATTTTAAACGATTTTAGATCTATCTTATTATTCCGAATCGAATGCAATCAATTTAAATAAGCTACGACTTACCGTACGAAGTTACCTAATTTTTTTCGCTTACGACGATATATCCATTCCGAAGCTCTGTAGAATTTTCAAATATTTAATTTTTGGTAGAAGTTTATATTACCGCCCTCTTAATAAAAATAGCACCAATCGAAAGTTTTGGTAGAAGTTTATATTACCGCCCTCTTAATAAAAATAGCACCGATCGAAAGTTCATGATTATTATAGAAAACTTTACCAAAGAACCATACCTCTATCGGTAACAGTTACATAGTTATAGCAGTTCAAAGTTTTTTACTTTTCGTGACGTCACTTCCGAGGATGGCGGCTGCTCTCCCAAGCGCGTTTCGTCACAATGGACTACAGAATTTTTCTCGTCCGAGAAAAATTCTGTAATCCATTGCGATGCTCGCCAGACTATACAGAAAAATCATGAAAAATAAATTGTGGGAAATATTAAAAGCATTTCCAATGTTATCTCATTACACTCACCAGCAGCAATTTCTTAGTTGCCAATGGTGAGCTGGCAACTGTTATTTTGAGCCTTGTTAAAAAATATCTAAGGTTAAAACTTTTAAAAAATATTTTTTAAATTTCAAATCATTTCAGTATTTGCAATGCAAAGCACCTTCTGAAGGGGCAGTCATGAAACAGTTAAAAATTAGGAAATGTTCTAGGAAAAACACTTGTTGTTGTTTCTGTTCTTTATGTATTATTTCCAATAATTAACTCATTACCAAAACTATAGAGTGGGTCATAAGTCACATTACATCTTGTTTATTTCATAAGTACAAGAGATGTTGTCATTTTCTTTATATCATAACATGTATTGAATATTACATATCCAGAATATCAGTACAAGCATCATCATTATTGTAACATAACTGAATACAATAGTATGTTAGCAAGAAGTTTTGCAGAGAAAATCTGTGATATTTCTGAATGCTTTTGTCATAGTAGCCTGTAGTTTAGCCATTGTTTGGTAACGCTGTTGATTTATTTTATCCTTAATGAAGCCCACAAAATGTTGTCTGGAGTGGACAAATCAGGGTTCAATTGGTGGCCAGGTCGGGGCCCATGCTGCCTCCGATCCATGCCCAATCTACTTATTTGAAAACAATTCATTAAGGTATTCTCAAATTCTAGTAACAAAATGTGCAAGAGCTCTGTCTTGTTGCAGGATTATGGTACCTGCTATTCCAATTGCCATGAGCTGTGGATAGAACCATTGTTGAAGTGTGTATTCATATGACTGCTCATTAACAGGTCCATCAAAAATGTTTGAAGAGAAGAAGAATGCTTGCCACTGCAAAACTTTCTGCCAAACATAGTATTGTATTCAGTTATATTACAATAATGATGATGCTCGTACTGATATTCTGGATACGTAATATTCAATACGTGTTATGATATAAAGAAAATGACAACATCTCTTGTACTTATGAAATAAATAAGGTGTAACATAAATTTATGGCACACTCTGTACTATGATTGAGTTTGAAACTTTTGCTTATTATAAGTTTCTTGTAAAATCAGGAAAAAGACACTTATAATCAAATTTTGGTACAAATTATATTTACTTTAAATTCATGGTTTCTTACATATCTGTCTGTTTCTAGTAAACTGGAATTGATCTTTATCTATATATTTAATAATAGTTTAAACTATTTGTATTTGTTTGATATCTATTAATATTCATTAGCATAGAATAGAAAATAATGTTTAACTTTATTTTCTCATAGAAAATATCTTTTTAAAAAATGTATTAATTTTTTGCTGTTCTTTTTTGTTAAATCAAATTTAGAATGTAATTAAAACTGGATAAAATCTGGTTTCAAATTCAAGTTCAGTTTTGCTTTTTATTTTTATTTGTGATGTAATTGATGAGCCTAATAAAATAAGCAAAAAACATTTTTATACACATTAATTTTTGTTTCTTGATATCCTACTTAGAGAGCTAAATTTTAGTTGAATTTAATAATTTTTATTTGTATGAATATTGTAGTTAGGGCCGGATTTACCTATAGGCCGAGTCCTAGGGCCCCAAAACTATCAATCAGTTTTCAACTTTTATAAACTTTTAATAAAAAAAATGGGTTTTTATTAAACTGCTAGATAGAAAGTAAAATTTTAAAGGTTCCTTATAAGTTATAAGGAGCCTTTAAATTTAGACGTAGCTGATTTGAATTTTTAGGGTCCCCAAAGCAAAATTTTTAGCCCTCTTGCTCATCCTAGGGTCCCCAAAAATGCAAATCTGGCTCTGATTATAGTCCTCTATATGTTTCTTTTTTAAATTTTGTTCCTTTAATAAAAATAATAATGTTTATTTTCAGGCATTATTTCAGTTAATGGAATCTGATGTAACAATTCGTTGTCGTCACCAAGATGTAAGACTTGTGCAAGGATGCTTAGATTCAGCTTTAAAAGAATATCAAAATACTGCTAATCAGAAATGTAAAGTCACTATTGATAAAGAAAATTTTTTACCTTCAGATATGTAAGGATTCAAAAAAATAAAATTATATTATTTTAATTATTAAAAAATAATAATTTAATATTTTGTGTATTTAAGATGTGGAGGAATTGATGTGTATAATCAAAATGGAAAAATTAAAGTTAGCAATACACTTGAGAGTCGTTTAGAGATGATAAGCCAACAGGTATATTTGAATAGTTCATAATGTTTGATATATAATAAATTATTATTACTATTATTATTATAAAATTGATATATTTTTTTTTAAAGCTCTTACCAGAAATTAGAGTTGCTCTATTTGGACGTAATCCTAATCGTAAATTTTCTGATTAATTTATCAATGAAAAACCATTCTAGTAATTATTAGAAATATCTTTGAAAATAAAAAATATTGTATTCCTGTTATATTGTTAAAAAATTATAATGTATAAATCAAGATAATTTTGTTGTATTTATGTATTTATGTAAAAAATATTAAATTTGATCTATAAGTAGTTTATCACATATATTGTTGCACAAATTAAATATAATATTTATTAAATAATAAATATAATATGAATAAGTAATAAAATATGGCATATAATACTCAGTAAGTTAATGAAAAATCATTCCAATAATTATTAAAAATGACTTTGAAAACAAAAAATGTATTGTATTCCTGTTAAATTGTTAAAAATTATAAATCAAGATAATTTTGTTGCATTTATGTATTTATATAGAAAATATTAAATTTGATTCTTAAATAGTTTATTCCTGTGTTGATGTATAAATTGAATGTTAAATATTTATTATAATTAATCATGTGAATAAAGTTTAAAAATATACAAGAATTAAGGAGATTAACTGAAAAATCAGATAACATTATTTTTGTATATATTTTGGATAAAATTGCTATATTTTATTGATATTAAAACTTTTATTTATTCTTATAACTATTTTATTACCAGACAGTTCAAAAGAAAAGACATATTATTATAATAATTAATATATCTTTCATATTAATAAAACAGAATACAACTATTAAAATAAAAAGTTTGATTTAACAAAAATCTGTGATGCTAATAGACATGGAATTTTTTGCAATATTTTATCTATTAATCCTTTTTGGTAATTTGGACTGTACTTATGATGGTGATATTATCAGTAAATTCTATGATTGGTTAATGCAATTCACATGTGTACCAGTCTGTGCAATGGATGATGTACCAAAAGCAGCCTAAAAAAATATTTGATTCATGTAGTTTTGATGTATGTTTATTAGTAAATATATAGTGTTCTAGCAAAACTTAGAGGAAAATCCATAAATTTGGATTATTTCTGACTTTTGATCATGGGATTTGAACAAAACTTAATCGTAAATTGAGGACTACTTGTATTTAATTCACTAAAGATTTCTGATGATGATAAAACTTTTGTTGTTACATATTGATTTGGTTAACTGGCCTTTTAAGAAAAATCACTGAAAGTTTATTTCTTTTCATTCTTACAAGGAGAGGGCGCGGTCTGGGAAAGGACGGAATATCACCCTTATTGTTGCTCTGAATAATCAAGGAATTGTTCACTCAAAAATTATATCTTCCAGAACCACAACTGCAGAACTCTTCTGTGAGTTTGTCAGGGAACTCGAAACGAAACTCCAAGACTCAGAAGATGGTGTATTGATCATGGACAATGCTCGGATTCACCGATCACATGCAGTAGAAGATATCCTGGATTCTTCCCAAAAGAGTATTAAATTTTTGCCACCTTATTCTCCAATGCTCAATTCAGTTGAGAAAGCTTTTTCTAAAATTAAAATTAAGGCCGGTTCCCACTAGTGCGGAACCGCAACGGAAAATCCGCTGATTTCGAAAGCAGTGCGGTTTTGACGTCATAATCGCGCGGCAAAACCGCACCGCACTGGAATGAATTCTTTTCAACTCTTCCGCAACGGCAAGAACCGTCGTCTATAATCTGACCAATAAACTTTAACCTATTTTATGACGTATATTAAATAAATACTAATACAAGTTTATAGCTTACTAATAAGCAAATAATTATCATAATATATAGTACATCATGATTTTTACCTATAATAATTTTCTCTATCTTTCAATCGCATTTCCTGAATCAAGTTGGAAAAG
>AYEL01066015.1:0-12589 GCA_000484575.1 Olivierus martensii
ATCTGCAAAAGGTTTAAATACATCTGCAAAAGGTTTAAATACATCTGCAAAAGGTTTAAATATATTCGCAAAAGGATTAAATCAAATTGCACAAGGTTTAAATAAATTTGCAAAAGGTTTAAATAAATTTGCAAAAAGTTTAAATAAATTCGTGTACAGTTTAAATATATTTGCAAAAGAATCAAATGTATTTGCAAAAGGATTAAATCAATTTGTAAAAGGTTGAAATAAATTTACGAATGCTATAGTTTTATAGGAGAATCAATTAGAAAATCGAACGTACGCACGTGATCATAAAGTCATTTTCAGGTGTTTATAACATTGAAAATTTTCCATGTTATAATTATTAAGGGAAGAATACAGTTTTGTAAACAAACATGCACATCTTGAAAGCATTAATTCTGCGTTTCAAACTATGCACTCTCATTTCTAGAATGGAAGAATAATATGAATAGAAAACTCAGATTTATAATTTACCACTAGCGAAAATTGAAGTGATATTAGAAATTTCAAAATGATACGATCGGTAGGATCAATATTAATTATTGATTACTATTTGGTATTTATTCAAAACTCAACATTTACTATTTAATTAATTTTAACGAATTCATTAATCCTGCATTTGAAAAAATATCTGCCCGACAAGAGCAAACTTCGCCTTCTAGATCAGCGATTCTCAATACAGATAGGCCTCGATTAGTGCGAATAATGGGTTCCAGGAATTTCTCGCACTATTCGAAGTATTAACTATATGTAAAATATGGTAACTGTTCTTGCTTTGAGATTCCGGCCATTAGCCAACCTCACGATGAATAACCACAATACTATTAGTGTAAGAAAAATATTTATTTTCATATTTTACATCGGTGTTCATCATCTAAATTAATAATTTACCAGGAATTTTATCTCATACCATCATCAAACCAACTGCCAAATCGAAACCAAAAGAGCTTCATCTAAATTAATAACTTATCAGGAATTGCGTCTCATACCATCATTGTTCATCATCTAAATTAATAACTTACCAGGAATTGTGTCTCATACCTCATTAAAATCGAAAGCGGAAGTTGAGCGCCGCGTTTATGTTGCTCTAGTATAATCACCAACCTCTTCTTTTTTTCGTTTCCTGTTTTATCATCAAAAGTGTTCTTACTTTTATTTTTTTTTTTGTTTCCTGTTTTATCATCAAAAGTGTTCTTCCTTTTATCTCTTTTTTTTCGTTTCCTGTTTTATCGTCAGAAGTGTTCTTCCTTTTATGTTCTAGCGTAATCACTAACCTCTTCTTTTTTGTTTCCTGTTTTATCATCAAAAGTGTTCTTCCTTTTATCATTCGATACTTTTTAAAAGAAAATTCTGTACTATACTGTATATATACGATGATAAAGCTGAATAATAGTAATGTTAAATAGTTAACAGCAAAAAACCCATCCAAAAGCTGAATAATAGTAATGTTAAATAGCTAATGGCAAAAAAGCCCATAAAGCTAAATAATAGTACAGTAATGTTAAACAGTTAATAGGAAAAAGCCAGCGAATAATAATAATGTTAAATAGCTAACGGCAAAAATCCCATCTTTCTGGTGTTTCACCCCTTCAAAGCCAAGTGACTGTTCTTGAATCTTTCTGGTGTTTCACTCCTTCAAAGCCAAGTGACTGTTCTTGGACTACTAGGTTTTACTAACCGAAAATTAACATTAATTTGTTAATTGACATCGTAAAAGGAGGCGGAGCTTTGTTAGTAAGACTGGTCTATGCTTACAACTTGCTTTAATCGAATATTTGCTCGGACTAAGTGAAAAACGGTATCATTTTAAATTAATCGAATATTTGCTCGCACTAACTGAAAAATGGTATCAATTTTAAAAGAGGCGAAGCTTTGTTAGTAAGACTGGTCTATGCTTACAACTCGCATTTGACATCATTAAAGGGGACGGACCTTTGTTAGTAAGACTGGTCTATGCTTACAACTCACATTAATGAAAATTTGCTCGCACTAACTGAAAAACGGTATCATTTTTATAAGTCGCCGAGCTTTGTTAGTAAGACTGGTCTATGCTTACAACTCGCATTAATCGACAGCTTTGTTAGTAAGACTGGTCTATGCTTACAACTCGCATTAATCGAATATTTGCTCGCACTAAGTGAAAAACGGTATCATTTTTATAAGTCGCACTAATCGAATATCGTAACTGAAAAACGGTATCAATTTTATAAGTTGAGATCGGAAGAGCGTCGTGTAGGGTCTATGCTTACAACTCGCATTAATCGAATATTTGCTCGCACTAACTAGTCTATGCTTACAACTCACATTAATCGAATATTTGCTCGCACTAACTGAATCTATGCTTACAACTCGCATTAATCGAATATTTGCTCGCACTAACTGAAAAAAAAGGTATCATTTTTATAAGTTTACACTTAGTGTTTCTGATTTCCCGGCCTTTGAATCATTTTTATAAGTAGCACTAATCGAGGCCTACCTGTATTTTTGCGTATCATTTTTGTAAATCGCACTAATCGAATATTGCATTATTGGAACTCGCACTAATCGAGGCCTACCTGTATTTTCATAAATGCGTATCACCAAACTCAAAAATTTCAGTACCCATTATATTTATAAACGAGGCATATTTTTATTGAAATCAAGATTATACCCGTACCACAGGTTGAGAACATCTGTTTTAGATCGATGCTACCTTAAAATAATATAAATACCAAACAGATAACAAATTAGCGAATATACATTAAAAATTAAAAAGTAAATAAAACACAGGAAAACATTTAAATACAAACTGAATTTCAATAGTTAAAGAATTCGCCATCCGCCTTTACTTCTAAAATTTAATAATTATTCACTGTAATTCGATGAGATCGCTCATTAATTTTGTATACAATATTTACATACCGGTAATACTGTATATTGTACTTATATTTTTAAATTAGGAAAAAATGTCTAATTATTGATATGTATTTCGATATACTCACTTTAATTGTCTATATAAATGTCTAAAATTTTTTGAAATTTAATCTTACCGAGAAAAATACTTCGTAACTAGTAAATAAGTTAAGGTAAATCTTTTTTACTACAGCTTTTTTTTTTTTTGCATTTTTACGCCCTTTCCAATCAGGGAGATTACTAAGGAGCAGGGTCAGTTTCAACCACGGGCTGCACCCACACCCGTGGAGAGGGCCAGATGGTGAAGGACGAGGATTGCCAGGCCCAACACCCGAAAAAATTTTTCAGGAGATGCCGCATCCGGGACCCGAACCCGGCTCCTCCTGCGTGGCGCGCCAACGCGTTACAAGATGTAGGTTGGACAAAAATTAAAAAAAAATTTTTTTAGAAAAAAAAAATTTAAACAATGAAAATTATTTAAAAATCTGCAAAAAGAAAGCAGGAAAAGATAGTAAAATATATTCATGTTTCTTTATTACTTCAGACTGATTCATCCATATTGGTTATATTAGGGCAGGGGTTCCCAGATCATCCGCGATCTTGAATTCATAGAGATAATTTACATTTTTACTTATCGTATTATAATTAAAAATCGTTCAGTTAAAAAAATACATATACTGTATAAGTGCTTCCAAATACGTTTTCATTATTTGAAAGTACTTATATATGCGAAAAACTATCTCAATCTTGAGTATTATTAAGTCCAAATTGAGATCAAAATTAACTGATGAACTTTTACAAGCAGTTGGGTCATTCCATATAAAATCAGGCAAATTTGAACAAAGTGGTTGCTGCATGATTTTTGATTTTGATGAATTTTGGCATGTTGTTGGGGGCGAGTCTGTGCGCAGGGTTTTGTGCACCGCGAGTCACGTGCGCTCCATGCAGTCCGTGCGTGTGTGTTCGTGAACCACGAGTCACGTGCGCTCCATGCACTCCGTGCATGTGTGTTCGTGAACCGCGAGTCACGTGCGCTCTATGCACTCCGTGCGTGTGTGTTCGTGAACCGAGCAAGTTTGCGCTCCATACACTCCGTGCGTGTGTGTTCGTGAACCGAAGCATCGTTCGTAAAGCGAAGCAAAATTGTTCCATTTGTTCGGAAATGGTGTTCGTAGACCGATTTGTTCGTGACAAATGGTGTTCGTAAACCGATTTGTTCGTGAACCGAGACGTTCGTGCAAATGGTGTTCGTAGACCGATTTGTTCGTGAACCGAGACATTTGTTCGGAAATGGTGTTCGTAGACCGATTTGTTCGTGACAAATGGTGTTCGTAAACCGATTTGTTCGTGAACCGAGACGTTCGTGCAAATGGTGTTCGTAGACCGATTTGTTCGTGAACCGAGACGTTCGTGAGATCCGAAGGTATCACTGTATTCTATCGATATTCACTTTTCTTTCTCACCATTTTTTTTAAAACTGTTCGTAACCGAAAGTTTAAATACATCTGCAAAAGGTTTAAATACATCTGCAAAAGGTTTAAATACATTTTATGGATGGTTTTAACAGATCTATGTTTGAAATTAACAATTTAACTAATTTACGCTAAATTATTCCCAGATTTGACTATGGTTACTGTTGATCGTCAATGAAAATTGTAAATTATTATATTTATGATAGAATTAATAACTATCCAAACCAAGATTTCTTTTCCTTCTTTTATAAATGTCCTCTTTCAGTTAACGAAGAACAATAAAGATACTGTTTATTTCCAATTATTTCTGTAAAAAGTTATTTCAAGTATTTTGGGTTATTAATTATATTATTAATTTTTTTTGTCAATTTCTTCTATAGATATAATTTAAAATAAAATTATAATTATTTAAATAAAATTAACTAATAAACAACACTTTTTTCAGGATATCATACTAAATAACTGAAAGAGTAGCATTCCACTCAGCAAATATGCATAGATTTCTAGTCTCAGTAATACAATATCCATAAATATGTTATACTGTTAAATATGCAAAGTAAATTTAACATTTTATTGTTATAAATTATCAATCAATATTTCATCGATTTGAGAAAGAAAATATTAACATTAAATTTAAATAAAATATAATTATTGGAAAATAACTTGATTAGATGTCATAAAAGTACAATATTTTTTTAATGAAATATTTGTGAATTTTTAAAAATTTCAGAAAATATTTTAAACTGAAGAAATAAATATATTCTTTTTCAAAATAAATATATTCAATAATATTTCATAAAATTGAATAAGCATTAGCATTAAAATACACTTGCCAGCATTTGCCTTGCTTTGATACATTGTTTTTCGTTTCTTCTTTGTAACTTTTGTGCCACACATACCTAGAATTTGATCAAAGTAAATTTTATTATATAAATTAGTTTTTAAAATGAATAACATTTTCTTAAAAACATGACATCATATTAAATTCCAATATGATAAATGTATTCAAATATTTTAATCTGAAAATAGTAAGTATTAAAGTTTCAAACTGAAACAAATCCAATTTACAATAGAAAACACATTTATTAATATGAGCAAATAATTCTTAATTAATAATTAAAATTACGTTAGAGAATCTAATATATATATGATATGATAAAATGTGAAAATATTTATCCAAAATAAAAATTTAGTTACTTTTAAAATTAACTTTTATTTTTGATTCATTTTACAGGTATCAGGTCTTACCTGTAGTCCAAATAATCATATGAAAGAATTTGAATAAAATCTTTATTTTTAACCATAGTCATTACATAAAAATATTTACATCAATTATCTCTTATTATGAACAGATAAACCAATTAAAATATTAATTTTATTGATTTATTAGATACTTCTACTTTATATCAAATTCTAACTTTAAAATATATAACAATTCTATCCCAACCTTCATTCATTATTGATTAAAGCTACCAATACTATAGCCACTATAATATAATAACAGTTTTAGAATAATATTTAAAATTAGAACATGATATTATATATATATATTATTAAACCAATTAAATAATTTTGTTAATTTATTAATCTGTTCTTAATAAAAAATAATGTAACTATTGAAATTTTATTATATACAGTCAATTCTCACTATTCGCGGTAGTTATGTTCTGTAAATTCTTCACAAATACTGAATTAGAGAATAGTGAACTATTGTGCCTATGGGAAATATAGAGTTAGGTTTCTGCGAACCTTTCTTCCCAACATTTTCATACTTAGTTTGTGTGTTTTTTCTGTTTACAGACACCTTATTTAATTTGTAATGCATTACTTATAAATAATTACAGTATATGCAGTGTATAGTACTATATATAGTATTATAATTACAGTAATCTTTATTTAATTTTTAAAAACATTAACTATGTAGTAAATAAAATATTATTATTATTATTATTATTATTATTTTTTGCATATTTTACACCCCTTTCTAATCAGGGAGATTACTAAGGGGCGGAGCCAGTTCCAACTACGGGCTGCATCCACATTTGTGGAGGGGGGCTGGATGGCAAAGGATGGGATCACCAGGCCAGGCCCAGCACTCTGAAAAAATCCGGGACGCAAACCTGAGTCATCCTGTGTGGCACACCAACAGCATTATCACTCGTCCATCCAGCTGCCAATAAAATCTTATTTTTGACTGATAGTTTTTTGATGTTGCAAGATGTTTGATATGACAGCTGACACATTGTCTTTCTGAACTGCGATGAAAAACTGTGTCAGCCTTGTTTGTGTCGCTTTTTCCCTCAGATCTAAAATTTCAGCATAAGGAGCAAATGTGCAGGAAGTTAGGTGCCTAAATTTGAGGCTGCATTCAAGCATAGGGTCACATTCTTCTATGGGACTTGTGGACGATATGAACAGGCTTTTGGCCTACCTGCGGTCTGTGGAGTGAGCAAGGATAGATAATGACACTTTTCTGGCAAACCGATTCAGAGACTACATTTGGTAACAAACAACGTCCTTTTTCCCTCTCTCTCCAGAAAGAGAAAGGATGTACAGTTCTTTCCAAAAAGTTTGTCACCTGTTTTGCAAGGGCTGAGCTTACTGGAAGTTGATCGGTTATAAAGTCTGTCAGTTCGACTCTGCATAATGGAAGCTAAAAATGGACGTGTCCGTTCTGACTAAGAAGTGGAAACTAAAAATAGACGCGTGAATTCTGACTAAGAATAGGGGAGAGTATACAAATGAGATGGGTCGATTACAGTGTTCTGAACTGAAAAGACTAATCGCTGCTCACTATTTCAAGCTAGGCAGACTTTCTAGTTACGTAGTTACGTCACTGATAAGAACGAAGATAGAATGCAGCCAGGCCACTCAAATGCAACAATCCTGGAATATGTGCCCCGCATTCGTCCTCCGTGCACTATTTCGCCTTATACTGCGTTCACACTAGCAAAATTAATCCCGATTACTGTTTGTCTACCACAAGAATAGCTCCCGCCAAGAAGTCTGTGCATGTCTGTTGCCCTGGAAACAAGACTCGCCCCATTTTCGATAGGGGAAGCCAGAAGAAAGGCGTCCATTTTGGCTTACTGAACACCTTGATGGCGTGTTGGCGATGTTTTTATCATCATCATTTCTTTTAAAAATAAAATGCGTAAAATGAATTAAACACGTGCAACAGCTGTAAATCCGAGAATTACACCAATTCCTCACATGCTTAACCCCCATTCAAAATGGACAGGTCTTGTTGCTATAGCGACCGCCACTAACTAGACATCTTGGCGGGAGCTATTCTTATGGTAGACAGACAGTAAGTTTTGCTTTTGAACGGAACAGAATTAAAAAATCCCGATCAACTAGCGAGGAACGGTGTTAACCCAGTTCCCAGAACGAAGTTAACTATCTTCAACTGGCTAAGTGACGTCATAGTGAAGTGTTGACTACTGACATTTTCGAAGATTACGGTTTACGATTTGACTGGTTTTTCAATTCACAATTAAAATGGAAAGCACGAATAATAAATCAAATAAAAGGTCTGTAAACTGAACAGACACGGAAGTTTATTCGCTGGTGAATGACTGGAAATCGCATTTGGATGATCTTAGGTCGAACAAAAGAAATTTAAGTGTATATTTCAGAATGCAATATACACTTGAAGTTGGAATACAAAGATACGTGAATTTAATTAAGAAATATAGGTATGGGATTTATTTCATTATATATGCAATTGGATATGATTAATTTTGATGCTACTGCAAGATTTTGGTACAATTTTACATTAGCGTCATATGAACGAAAATAATACCGATCGAAAGATGACAAATTGAGAAAATTTTCCAAAAGGACTGCACTTCTATCTGGTACAGGTGTCGAGAAAATGAACGATGAAATTATATTTCTTCGTGTGTAGTACCCATTGAGATAGTATCTAAACCGTTGTCCGCTGCCATTTTGAAATACCAGACACAATAGGTTTTGGAATCTTTTAACACAATGGAATTGTCCATTCTTGCTTTAATCATCAGTCGATGGAACGAATTATTAATTCTCTAATGAATAATTTGTTCAAAAGATGAAATCAATATATTGAAGATTTGCCTTCCCGCCGATTAAAAATGTGAATCGGTAATTTCGTTGTGTTAAACTATACATTAGAGCAGCTTTTCCCAAACTATGTTCCGCGGAACACCAGTGTTCCATGGAAGGTTAGAGTTCCGTAAAAAATTATGAAAATATAAACCTCATATGATTTTAAATAATGTGCCAAATTGAAACTGCAATCGCTAGTTTATTTTACTATTTTCATGTGTTTTGCATAATTACAATTTGATGATAAATGTTTTTTTTGTTTTATTTTCTTAACTCTTATATTTACTTGTCTAATTTATTTATCATTAATATCTACTTATACTGTAAAATAACCAAAGTGTTCCGTAAAAAATTATATGATTGGTGGTGTTCCATCATAGAAAAAGTTTTGGAAACGCTGCATTAGAGAATTATAGATTCGCGCTCACTAATAGTTGATTAAAATACAATTCGCCACTTGCTTATACGAAACTGAGCAACTGGTTAATCTCGATTAACTTAACCTCGTATGAACAACGAAATTATTCCGATTACTGTATTCCCGGTTAACTTGGTCGGGTCTACTTTTATCACGATTAACTTCGCTAGTGTGAACGTATTAGCAACTGTGTTTGGTAGAGAAATGCGACGTAACCACCGTTTCAGTGATCGAAAACAGGCAAAGCAAGTATTTACTAGTGTGTTTATTCCAGGATTCTCCCATTACAGAAGACCTCCTTTGATCAGACACTCCCGCGACGTAAAACGCCAGCAGTCAGCGAAAGGCTCTGACGAGGTCAGAGACTGTTTCTTACTTTTATACCAAAATAATAATCGTATAATTGTGGAGGAAGAGCACTCGAGGAGCATACTTCCCCGTCTAAACGGGCGAGAGATTGCCTCTTTTGGTATCGCGATATATCTGACATGCAATCCGAAAATTGCCGCAGATCATCATGAAGATTTTTTTGTCAACAGATAACGTTACATTCCATTCTCTAAGAATACTATGTGACGGGGCGAAACAAGCCCTTCTACAGGCTACTCACCTCTGCAGAAGGATCAGCCGGATAGTGGAGGAGGGGGATCGAAGGGCCTGCCCGAACTCCATGACAAGTATTTTCAAGGGGTGGGATCCGAGATTCGAACCCGGGTCCTCCAGAGTGGAGATCCGAGACTCGAACCCGGGTCCTCCAGAGTGGAAAGCCGAAGCGTGGATGAGACCCGAGACTCGAACCCGGGTCTTCCAGAGTGGAAAGCCGAAGCGTTCACTTAGTTAATCACTACTACGAAAGTATCGGCATGGATACAGATATAGTGACAGCTGGTAAGTCGTCTGGCCGCGTCAAGGCAGACTCTTTGAGAGGAAGTATCGGCATGGCTCTACAGATACAGATATAGTGACAGCTGGTAAGTCGTCTGGCCGCGTCAAGGCAGACTCTTCGAGAGAGTGCATAACATGTCAGACTTTTGGCACGGATCTGATTGAAATAATCTGGAAATAATTCAATAGTTATTCCACACAACCGTTCATCTTATTTGTTCACCATTATTTTAATTTTGCTGATTAATTATGAATATAAATTCAATATTATATTTAGTACTTTTTGACTGAATTTAATAATCATATATGCATAAAATGATGCAAACACATTTTGCTGATTAATTATGAATATAAATTCAATATTATAAATTTCTTTATATTTAGTACTTTTTGACTGAATTTAATAATCATATATGCATAAAATGATGCAAACAGTTTTATTAAAAACTTATGTCAGTTATGTACAAAAGTACTATTTTCCACCTAGATGATGGAATTGAATCCGGAATATATTTACAGATTTTTTTTGAGATCTTCAATTTATTGATCCTCGTGATTTATTTCGCTATGGGTGTTCGGTCTACTTGTATTAATTTCTGGAATGGACATTATTATGTCCTCCGAATTTCACGAGGGGCATAATAATGTTAGACAATTTGGAAAAGTTCGTATAATATAGCGCAGTCTGTATGTATTATGCCATACTTGCGAAAAATATTTTGATCTCATTAAAATTGGAAAAAACAAAATACTTCATATGTTGCAAATTTGAGACCGCTGGTCTCATGCTACAAAAAAAAATATATATCGAAAAATAACTTATTTGCATATTATTGCAAAATTTCGATTTTTAATTTATTAATTTTGATTTTCAAATATCTAATATAAAACACAAAAAAATGCTTCAAATTCATTTTTATGTATATGTGATAACATTTTATTCAAGATTCAGATTCATAATATAATAAATTCTGTTTTATATCACATACAAAATAGAATTTATATTATTATGAATCTGAATCTTAAAATGAATTTATTATAAAAAATGCCCCCAGATTGATTTCATATTTTTTGTATTTTATATGTGATTTTCGTATTCTATACAGTAGAGTGGAACCAAGATAGGATTACTACCGATCTAAAAAAAAGTAATGTTTTTTTAGTGATCGGCACCAGGGGGCCGGCGGAAGTTGGTGTGCAGGTTGTGCATCGCAGAAAGGTGCTAAGTTATAAGGTGCGCCAAAACTGACTGGAAAAATCACGACCAATTAAATTTTAAAAATTCATTTTTTTAGTTATAATTGATTCAGCCTTAATGTCGATAAGCATACGATTTCAACTTTTTACTTCTGTAAAAAGTTGGTGATACGTTTAAAGTAATATCGCAAATAAGCATGTTTGTCGTATTCGAATGAAAACAAAATCCTATAACAATGCAAAGATTTGCATTTAAAATTAATAGATGGTCAATCTCTCTTCGAAGAATTAAAATCTTTACAAAGGTTTTTGGACAAAAATATAACAGCGAGAGAGATACTGAATTTTTATTTACAATAATTTAATTGATTCATTTCTAAATGCAGCCATCTCATTAAGAATTTATTTGTCCCTGCCGATTACAGTTGCTTCTGCAGAAAGAAATTTTTCTTAATTAAAAATCAAAAAAAAATTATTTGAGATCATCAATAAGCCGAGAACGGTTGTCGAATTTATCATTAATTGAAATAAAAAACAATTTAAATATACAGTATTAGACACGAATATCATTGAAAAGTTTGCCAGTGCAAAAGCTAGAAAAGTATCATTATAAACATTTTCGAAACTATATTTTTTCTTGTAATACTTTACCTTTTTAATAAATAAGTGCTGTGAATGCTTTCATTTATTCACACTTTTCGTTTAGTTTTCAGGATATATTATTATTTTTGATTCAATGTCTCGCTGCCTTGGTAAGTATATAAATATTTATTACAAAAATCTGATTGTAAAATAATAATGAAGTTTCGAAAACTAAATAATATATTGCAGGGGCGCCAAATCAGTTTCTGCACAAAGGCGGCTCATATACCAGCGCCGGCCCTGATCGGCACCACCTTGAAAAATGTAATTTCTTAAATAAAGAAATATAAACACATCTATTTCAAGATAATTTTTTATTAAGAAACATACAAATAAATTTACATATACATACTAAATAATCAGCTCATTTTTAATGGCTACGTTGTTGTTTATTTGTAATATTATTTTTGAAGCGAGGCTCCTTTTTTGAGAGAATCACGCGTAAGGCTGGATTCACACTGGCTGCGATCAGGACTACGACTACGAGCACGATTGACGGCTTGCGACAGAACATGCACAATTGATCACGACAGGCTTCACGATTTTTCGAATCAACCAATAGTAACTGCGTAAACAACAGCCAATAAGAGCAGATGTAGCATACAGCTCGTAAAAGATGGCCAAATGCCTCCTTTCTATTGGCTATCGTAATGACGTACAGCGCCCGCTCTAGCAGTTTTGCCGCCCCGGACAAAAAGACAAATTGCCGCCCCTTAAACATATACTTTTTAAAAATACATATCTTTTATTTTAAATAAAAATCAAATGGTTTTAAATTATAATAAAAACATATATTTAGAAAGAAACGCGTAACATAAAATTAACAGTCAAGTAATACAAAACAGTAAAAGTTAAAATGTATCTGTACCTAGTTACAAATTGTCTGTTAATCAGATGCATTTTTAATGCTACTACAAAAATGTATTATTGCACAATCAAATAAACAAAACTTATATCTTATAAAATTAAATAAAAGTAATATGAACTTCGC
>AYEL01066016.1:0-11485 GCA_000484575.1 Olivierus martensii
AAAAATTCTGTCGTGTTTAGAATCGAAATACTGTACTTGTCAGAATCCGCTTTTTCAAATACGAACGTCATAACAAAAAACAAGAAACCAAATTACAAATCATCACTTGGATAATTGTCTGCCATTGGCCACTTCATATCAACCTGACTATGAAAATATTGCGAGCTAGAAACAATGCCGAATTTAACAAACTTTTTTTTTTTTAATCAACTAGCATTTCCTATAACTTATGAATTTGTAATCAAAATTTTTTTTATATATAATTTTGGTTTTCCAAAATAGAGAAATAAATATTTTATTGCAATGTATTTGTTTTAATTGTTGTATTAAAATAACTTTGTGTATTTATTTATCACTTTTAATTTTGAGTTTCTTTAAAGATCTTAGGGCTGGTCTTTTCGAAGTGAGTGAGCGCATTTAACTGCATAGTTGTACGTAAATATCAGGTTGGAGGAACGTGATCTATATAAGAGAGTAGATCGCCAAATGATTTACAAGTTAGTATAGAAAAGTAGCTCACATAGTAAAATAGGTTGAACATCACTGCACAGTGTGTAATTCCAACAATCTAGGTGGAAAAAATCAAATTATTAACTGGGCCAGAAGTTCTAGCTTCTTTTATATTTTGATAGTAGAATATCTATTGCACATAAGAATGTAGTTAATTTCTCTAAATATCTCCAGAAGTAGCAGTAGTGCGCGTTGAAACAAGCTGTCTTTTACATGCACAACGCAGATGTGATTCCATTGTCTCAGTACAATAAGTTCGCTTGATTTGTGTGCATCTCCAGTCACATTTAAAGTGTTATCTAATTTGAAATTGAAATTCCTGAGGTTTTTTCAAGTTACTAGTGCCTGTAATATTTAAAAAGTTGCTTTCGTCTGCCTGTAGAAGTCTTCCGAAAAAGTATTAATTTGAATTAAACTTAGAAGCCATTTTCTAAGTTTTTAATAGAGAGTTTCACTGAGTTTTGCTTTCTGTCTATATACTTATTAAAGTGAGATCTATTGGGCATCAGAATCTTGAAAGAAGTTTTGTGAATATTTGCGAACTATTTTTTTTTTCATTGTTTATAGAATGACACCTTCAATTTCACTGAGAGAACTTTTTGTGATATAGGTTGAAAATCCGAAAGAATACGCTTTGATTGCACATGTTTTGCAAGAACTGGGAAATATAGCAAATTCCGATATTTCTATAAAATGCTTAAAAAGTAAAATGGTAATTTCTGCCTGAAAATTAGTAACAAATGGGAAAAAAATAGGAAGACACAGAGAGCGCTTTCTTAATTACAATTCATTGTGGCTTAATGAAAACATTATTTTTTCTGAAGATGTATTTAAGGCTGTCTCAAATACAACAGATACTCTTATATTTGGACCTGGCCGAATAAGAGTCTTTCAATGCTTGTGGTCATAAAACTAAAAGACTAAAAGTATAGCATCTTCTGCAATTAACCAGCGAAGAGCTGAATGCAGACAGAGAAATTCATTTAAGGAAGGAAAAAAAGATTCTGTAGCAATTGTTAAAGAACTCTCTATTGCAATTCCGAAGAGGGGTGCAACTGTTAAGAAGGCTCGGAGGTCCATGCTTCAAAAGCCAACATCCTTATTACCAGAAAAAAAAGTGCTCACATTAATGGTTGATTGTAATTGTCTACTCATCAGTACCAACTAATATGTGAGAAAGCCGAAAACTTAAATTGCAAATTATATTTTCCTTATCACAGAGTTGAGTAAGCCAAGCAGTTGTGTTAGCCATAAGGTATTATGATAACAGAAATATCAGTGGAAATGAAACTGTATTCCGCCTATTTGGGTAATATTTGGAAGAAGCCCAGGAAGCCAGGAATAAACAAAATAAGCAGTATAGAGAATTGTTCACAAGAAAGACTTCCAGTCGGCTGGATTGTCCGCCTGGAAATGCTTCGGCTTTACACTTTGGAGGATCCATGTTCAGATCTCTGATCCCATACCTTGAAAATGTTTATCATAGGATCCGGACCTGGCCTAGATCCTCATCCTTCAAAATCCGGCTGACTTCTCCGCAGGAATGGACAGCCTGCGGAAGGGCTTGTTTCATCACTTAAGTGTTATTCTGGAATGGAAAGTACTGTAGTGTCATTTGTCGACATAAAAAAAGGAACACTTTCAGAGTAGATACAAATATAGACTCGCTAGACAGACTGTTCATAACCCTATATAGCAAGTTTACGAACATCTCCAAAACCAAATAAAGAAAAATAGCAGAAGAAATAAATAATTTGTTAGAAATCAATGCATCAATATCAGAAAGAGAATTCCAAAAACTCACGTGATGACAGCAGTGTCTTTAGTGATTCCGAATAATTTTTTGAAAAATATACTTTACATTAACAATATTTTTTTTCTTTTGTTTTCTAATGTGCATTCTTTAGTTTTTAGTCTCTGATTCTTAAAGCATTCTTCGCAAAAAAAAAAAAAAAAGGTTTTATTTTTATTTTACTACTCTAAATACGTTACTGACAGATCTGTAGTTGTCATGGCCTTGTTTTGCATTAAAAACCTTGTTGAATTTATTTTTTTATATGTTATTGTTTTCTTATTAATATGTAATATAATACATGGTATAAATAATTTTTAATTATTTTATTATTATTATTATTATTATTATTTTTATTATTTAATTAGTCAGAATTTTTTCCACCTAGATTGCCATAATTGCACTGGAATATAATGTATACGCTATCAGAAAATAATGGAAATGACTGAACAGCATTTTAAACCATGGAATACGAAACAATAATCAGCGATAAATGTTTAAAAATACGGAGTATAAACTTCATGCTTGGAAAAATGTCATCAATTAAATGCGATTGTTGATAAAAGAAAAAAAAAATTTTATTGAAAGATCATGTATTTTTCTAAAACTTGCAATAATTTTTTTTAAATAAGAAATCAAAATTGCAAAAATTTCAATTAAAAAATTTATTATTACTTAAAAGAAAAAATACAAGTTATAATTTAAAAACAAACAAATTACAGGTAGGCCTCGATTAGTGCAAGTTCGAATAATGTGATTTCGATTAGTGAGACTAATAAAATTGATATCGTTTTTCAGTTAGTGCGAGCAAATATTTGATTAATGCGAGCTGTAAGCATAGACCAGTCTTATTAACAAAGCTCCGCCTCCTTTTATGACATTCTTACTAACAAAGCTCTGCCTCCTTTTATGATGTCAATTAACAAATTTCGTTAATTTTTGGTTAGTAAAACTGGACAAGGAGCAGTCCAAGAACAATAGTTAATTTTCGGTTAGTAAAACCGGACGAGGAGCAGTCCATGAACAGTCACATAATTTTCAGTTAATAAAACCAGACGAGGAGCAGTCCAAGAACAGTCACTTAGTTAATTTTTCAGTTAGTAAAATCGAACGAGGAGCAGTGCAAGAACAGTCACTTGGCTTTGAAGGGGTGAAACATCAGAAAGATGGGCTTTTTGCCGTTAACTGTTTAACATTACTGTACTATTATTTAGCTTCACTATCGTATACATACAGTATAGTACAGAATTTTTTCTTTTAAAAAGTATCGAAATGGATAAAAGGAAGAACACTTTTGACGTATTATTATTACGTTATAAATTATGAGGCTTCTAAAATGCGTGTATTGAAGCCTTAAATCGGTTTTATTTATAAATTTGAATTAAAACATTTTTTTACTGTGTGATTTAACAGCACTTTTCACCCAATGTGGTAAGAATTCCATTGCCCAACATGGACTCAGCATTCAGGTGTAGGATGATGTTCAACGAGCGAATAAAAACATTGAAAAATTAAATGATGAATGACATTTATTTTTGTCCAGGGATGACATCACTTTCCAAATTATTTACTAATAAGTAGAGGGACAGATTGACCGCATGAAAACGCTTCGGTTTTCCATCTGGAGGATTCGGCTTCGATTCTCCGGTCCCACCTGTAGCAACTGCACAAGTCTCACACTTCAGATTAATGAATTTATAAGTTAATATTTTTTTTTTAAATTATTTAGTTATTTTTTAATTATTTTTGAAATGTGTTATTTTAAACACTGTAATAAAAAGTAATTATTGTCATAAATAAAGAACGATTATACTATAAAATTAGTATAAATCTTTCCCTTGTGTCTAACTTTTTATCGATTTGAACACATTTTTCCGTAACACTTTTTGGCCCGCCAAATATTTTGGAATTTACAATTTGGCTCACCTAGGCAAATCTTTGGGAACCCCTGTATTAGGGTGACCATATTCTATGTATAGTAAAAATTGAGGAGGAGAATTCTTCAGAAGCTAATTTTTTTTTATTAAATCTAGTTAATTTTTTAATATGAACTATTTACTTATAAATAAAAAACAGGACAATCTGGGACATTTTTTCAAGCTGGGACAAAGACTCAAAAATCGGGACCGTCCCGGTTAATCCGGGATATCTGGTCGTAATAGTTAGCTCCGGTAAAAACTGCATAGAAAGAAAGAAAAATAGAAGTACGGTAATTGGAAAGAAGTTATTTCACACACGTAAATGTTCAAATAATAATAATAATAATATATTTTTGAATTATATAAAATAGAATTTTAAGAAAGTGACTTCCATTGATAACGCAATTGATATTTCATTGATAATGTTTATTTCTTATAAGTTATATAATAAATATATTAGGTCACGAATTAACAATACTGTATTAATTCCTGAAATTTCTTTCAACATACGATTGCTGTTCCATAACTACTATATTATTATAATTGACTGTTATTGTTCTTGTCTAAAATTTGTGATGAAATTCATAGAGCTAAGCGAATTACGGATATCATCTAATGATCAGTAAGTTGATCTATTTTTGTACATCAACTAATCCATATTTGACCGATATTAAATCTCTTTATCCCTAAATAAACGCAAATTAGATACAGTCAAATCTCGGTTTACGAACGCCTCGGATCACGACCAAATTTTTCGAATACAAAACGTCTCAGATGACGTACTGTGTCTCGAGTTACGAACACGCAAGCCGTCAACATAAACATTTTCAATGATAATGACATACACTTTAGAAACGTTTTAAAACCTAGACAAAAACAAATCACACTGGACAACTTTTTAGTGAAACAACCTTTATTGAGTTGCCCAATGGGTCTGAAGTAGAGTCGAGTGGTGTAAGAGATAGAAAAAAAGAAACCCTTTCAAACAATAAAATTTTCATTCCTCACCAGCATCCATCTACGCCGTCAACTCACCTCCGTACAGGTACGGTAAAACTAAATTAAGTTTTCGTCTATATTTGATCTGTTTAGTATTGTGTTTATCGTTTTTGTGATAGATATAATAATTTCCATTCCTTTTGTGTTAAGGACTTATACACAAAGTCCTGTTATAAAAGTTTAAATAAACAATCATCTGGGATCCTGGAACGGATTAATCCATTTTACATTAATTCCTATGGGGGAAACAGTTTCGGTTTACGAACGACCTTCAGGAACGAATTAAGTTCGTAACTGAGGTTTGACTGTAATTTTATACACTTTTCTTTTGGAAAAAATGCCCACCATAATATGTAAATGAATCCGAGCATGGATCTTTTATCACTAAGATTTTATTAAAATCTTAAGTGATCGAATCAACCGGCGATGGATCTTCTATCCGAATTTCCGGAAACGGAAATTCGGAAAGATCGAATCAACCGGCGTTGAGCCAAAAAGCGATTCAATCCGAAATCGCGTGGATAAGGACGACTGTCTGAGGCGATTCAGTGAGTTGGATGGAGAACAACATTGAATGTAAATTCAACAGCTTCTTTATTAAATTTAATGAATATGAGAGAGACTTGGAATTACAGAAATTTTTCCCGACAAATAACGGAGAGGAGTACCTGCAGTTGTTGTTCCTTTAAGTCCGAGTAGACGACACCACTCACAGTCTCTGTAAAATTTTAAGTCTTTAGTTCTTAACATCGATGAGTATAAACACAGGATAACAGATGGATTCGGTAGAAGAGGATTTTCTGTTTAACTTCCGCAATGTCTTCCTGGATAATCAAACGATTAACAAGCGAATACGTAAAACAGGAGAGGATGCACAAAATTAACAACAGCAAATTAAACAAGACTTAGAACCAAATAAGTGAGAACCAAAAAGCGTCGATGACTTCGTGAAAAGTCTTGGCAAAAGGCGATGTCTCGGCGACCAAAAGCCTCTTCTTGGCAAGAGCCACGTCTCGACAAGAGCGACGACCTTTGTCTCACCAGGTCTTTTATGTGCCTGACCTCTCTTCACCTCTTTTCCTGGAATGGCTGTTATTGTTTCTTACACAATCGTCCTGATAGATCAGGTGTCACCAGTTCGACTTTGAATTGCCTCTCGAATAAACCATCTAAAATTTATTATCTTGAAAGAACAATTAAGCAATTCGACACATCCTGTTTTTGAATCGAACTGCGTCATTAGAAAGGGGGTTTTGCCGGCCCCCACATTAGAAAGAATTTTATTAATGATTTAAGTACATACTAAAGTGCTTATAAAATATTTAAATATTTTTTTTGTAAGATGAAATTGTTAGATTTTTTCATCATTGTTAAAGAATCAGAGTTTTTCGAATCAGAAATGTAAACTATAATTGCACAATACAGTATTTAGTTATACAAAATTAAATATTTAATTCGAAAAATATTTTATCATTATAAAGGAATTGCTGAATTGCTTGCAGAATTTTTTCGTATAATCTGTATTAATTTTGTGTTCAATTTAAATTAATTCTTCAAATGATTATTATTTTTTGACTAAATTGTTAGACAAAGAATCTTTGACGCGTATCTCTCCCACGTTTTCCAAAGTTGCAAAACAGTTCGGCAAAATCAAACTCATATTACTTTTGCATCTTGTCGCAGAAGCTACGCAAGCACTTTCCGACTAAAAATAAGAAAAATTTTAATTGCCAAAATAATGTTAAATTCATGAAAAAATTAAGCAGATTACCGTATCTTCTTTGTAATTTTCGTTTTCTTCAATATTGATGGATTTATCACTGGAGAAAGAATGTGCGGAATACCATTCGAACTCTGAACTTTCGTGCGAAGTATAAGATTTTGTATTAGAAACTGGCTGGTTCTGCTCTTCCATTGACTGCGGTAAGATAATTAGAATTTCAGAATTTTTATTTTGGAGAAGCTGATCAGATGATGAACTTTGAATTATTTTCTCCACTTTATCATTTCTGTCGCAATCGGAGGTTTTTTTGTTATTCTTAAATAATTCTTTTGATAATGTAGTAGTATTACTTAACTGAAAAATTAGAAATTTCTCTTGGAGTTTTTGTGTATTTTAAATATTAATTGGATTTATTTCGATATAAAATTAAATGCCTGTATGCACAGTAAAAATACTGTAAACATAAGTTTTATATTTGTAATTTAATTTTATATAATCTTAAGTTTCAGATAAAATCAATAGACAAAAAATTATACTGTATTTTTATACTTATATTTGATGATAGCATCGGAAGTCAGTATTGAGAGTATAGGAGCGGCGTATCACCAACTTTTGTGACGGTATTAATACGCACCAAAAATCGATTTCAATGTAAAAGGTAAGTGTTTATTTTTATTTAATCGTGCCTCTGAGTTTTCAGTTTCGAATAAATATTCAATGCAATTTGTTTCGTTTGATGGCTAATCATACATCCTTTCGAGGACGAATTAAAATTACAACCAAGATTACAACTCTCCTCCATTTTTAGAACAGTTAGACTCGATTGAAATGTGCAGAACATTATTGCGCATCGGATTATCATATATTATAAATACGGAGATAATTTACTACATGTTAAAATCATATTAATATCATAAGTTTATTCGAAGCTTATAGCTTATTTGTCAAAATTGCCATTATCTTATAGCAATTTACGGTAAAATCGCGAATAATTTAGTGGATTATGTTATCGTCGTAGTGATATAAATGGATTTCGGCTCTCCCACAGACTCAATACTGAATTCCGATGTTGTCGTTAAATATAGGCTAAGCTATTCATATAGATAAATTTATACATATTTAAAGTGTCAAGAATTTACTTCGATGCTATGTTTGTATTGGTTTTCAATGCAAGAATTTTCGATAGTTCTATCCGGAAGAAATATCACAGTTTCAGAATTCTCTAGTTGCATCAAATTATATATTTCATCCTCATCAGCCATATTTGTGTTTTCAGACGATGATATGGAAGAAATTTTTCTTTTATCGTTATCTATATTCCGTTTTTCTACATCATCTGACTTGACATTTTCTATCCAGAATGATTGTGACGATAGATCTGATTGAAAACATGATTCTAATTCTTTCTCCAGAATATCGCTAATATTTTCATCGCGATCTCCGTTTTGCAGTGTTAAAATATGATCTTTCTTTTCGATAATTTGGTTAGCAGGATTAATCTCATTCTCTTCATTATCAAATGAATAAACGATCTTTTGATTACCGAAAACAGGCTTCTCTTCTGTTATATTTTCATTTGTAATTATCGCGCTATAAGAAACTGCTTGTTTAATACGAAATAATTCTGCAGGTATCACGTTTTCTATTTGAATGTTATGCTTAGGCTTTTTAATTATCTGCGGAATGTTAATGGCAGAACACATTTTTGTAGAAATGCTTCCTTCGAGTCCAAATTTATCAAATGTTTTAATAAAGGAAGAATATGAATTCGAACTTTCATATGACTCATTGTTTTTTATCGATTTTCCTGATGGCACGAAATTTAATATGGTCTGAGTGCATTTCTCTCCTCTGTAAAGATAAATATGAAAAAAAATAAAAATGAAAATCATTTGCAGCAATTCAAATTAGTTTAGAATTATTAAATTTCTATTAATAAATAAATTCTTATAATAAACTAACATAGAAAAATTTGATTATACTTACTGTTCTCTTCTGGTAAAAATCTTTCTAAAAAGTTTATTAACAAATTTCTTGGCTCGAATTTTCGAAAGTTTGCTTTTGGAAACATCTTCATTTTTATCATTAGAAAGAAATATTCGGGATATGGTATTGTGAGTAATCAATTTAGATTTGTCTGTATCAAGACAGCAAAAATTGGTTTTAGGCATCTCTCTCGAGAATGAGAAAAAGCCTTATTAATTGATGATAACACTATTATCTTACAATGCAGACTGCAATTGTTGCGGTACATGAAAAACTAAAAATTAAATAATGAAACTGTAGATTATAATGTAAAATTTGTGTGAAATTTGAAATAATGAATGTGTCTAATAATTTAAGGAATTGTGTTCATTAGTTCACCTGCTCATTTGCACAATCATTACTGACAATAATTTAAGCACTATATTCGTATGCAAATTTATAAATCTAAAACAACATGGAATAGCATAAATACTGCTAAACAATATTTCGGTAATTGTAATAATTGTATGGGTAATTGTATACATTGCATAACACAGCAAAAATGGTACCGATCGATAGGGGAATCGAGATACGCAAAATATCTCTAATGAACTAGAGTCAAAGGTCAAAGGTTAATGAGATATAAAGGCTAAAGGCTGGTTTATAGTCCAACTGCAGCGACACGTTACGGTAGCTGAGTTCACGCAGTTTCGTTTAGTTGCAGACTATAACCACACAACTTTGCAACGTCAGAAATATCTAATGAATAATCCAACATTCTCAATTTTGCGCATGTTATATACAGTCAAACCTGTTTTTGTGCGGGGGATAGCGACCGCATAAAAGAAATCGCATAAAAAAAATATCTCGAAACTTCGTAAGCAGCTATAAAATATATCGTTTGCAACATATTTAAAAAAAAATTTTTTTTTGGGAAAAAATGGAAAAAAAAAATTTTTATGCGGTAAATAGGGACCGCATAAAAAAGTCCCACATAAAAAATATGTAATTCAAAATTTCAAAAACCTCACGATGTACCTAGAAATTGGTTATTCAAACAAGGAAAAATTGAATTTACACACCGGAACATTTTTCGGTCAAGAGGTATGTATTTTTTTACTACGTTAATCACAGGACAGTTATCAACTACTATTACTAGATGGCGCAATATGTACATGAAAAGTACTTTTTAATCTGCCGCACAAAAAAAACCGCACAGAAATGGACCGCATAAAAACAGGTTTGACTGTAATTTTTTACGAAGATGGATGCTCTTTCAAAACGAAATATGTCACTTATGTCAATGGTCTTAAACTGGTGGCCTGCGGGCCGTATCCGGCCGCAAAGCAATTTTATACGGCCCGCGAAGATGTTTTAGTCATTTGTTTGAATACATGTTATAAGTCGGATAATTATTACAATTTAACGTTAATAAAACTTTTATAATCTCATAGGGGCCTATTCCAATATCTTTATAAGAAAAAATGAAAGTAATTACCTAAATATTTTCCTTTCATTGTAATTTTGTTTAAAAATATTCGGCCCTTCATTTTATTTCGAACATTTGCGCATTCGTCCCGAAAAGCAATTTGAGTTTGAGACCATTGACTTATTAATAAGAAGAATGAAGGAAAAAAGAACTACTGTATATGTTCGGTCAGTATTTGATAGAAGAAAAGAATCAGATGCTTCTCATAACCTCGTACAAAAATTACGATCTGAAGATCTAAATTATTACTTTAAGTACTTTAGGTAGACATAACTCAAAAGTAATTTTAACCTATTTCTTGTTTTTCCTTTTTCCCAACTGTTCTGCTTCTTCACATTATAATCCATATATCATCTCCGCATTATATATATTTATCATACATGTATAATATCATCTCCATATGTCATATACAGGTATATTTGGATGATTTTGGATACTTAACAAAAATTTTTCGATTCCTTTTTCATTAACTTAAACCTCCATCTAAGACAGTGCAAGGTATTCTAGTCTAGCAAGAGAACTTCCAAGTTGAACAAGTTTCAATTTTGACGTTGGCGCCACGCTGCGCTAAGTTTGACGCAGATGGAATTTTGACTATAAACCGTGGCGCTAAGGTTCTAAATACGTCCAGCGACTACTAACGACTTTGAGACGCATGCTACAGTTGGACTATAAACCAGCCTACGTACACCTCCGGCCAAAATGTTTGTCACCTCACCGGATACGTTCGGCTTCCTTACAATACTCGGCTTCAGCATGCATTAGTTTCCTCGGTAACGTAGGCACTAATGTGCTGGCGGAGGATCTTCCATTATGTAGTTCGCTAGCAACGAGGGGTAGGGTTCTGATAGCGGCGAGAGAACTGTGACGTGTTTAAAATGAATATTAAAGTTTTCATAGAAAACGAATGGCGGACTAATATTATGGCTTTCGTAATAGATAATAAAAAACTATGTGCGATAGGTGGAAGTGATAATTTTTCCTGAAATACTAATCGAGATGCAGAGATGAGAATGACGTAGTCAAACGTCATCCTCATCTCTGCATCTCGATACTGAAGACAATGCCTCGTGCCATCACGAAAGAAA
>AYEL01066017.1:0-73757 GCA_000484575.1 Olivierus martensii
TATTTAAAAATACTCCGTGCTTCTCGATATATAACGTGCACTATTATTTATCTGACGTAAAGTTTAAACAATTAATATTATTTTTGCATTCTATTACAGTATTTAATAATGTACAGTATTTTTTGTAACATTTCAACGAACTTTTTTTTATTATGACGTCATCAGAGTTTCCCGTTTCGTGCGTTTTCCCGGCTCGTTCGACTTTTCGGGCCGGTCCCCGAAAAGTTTCAAAATCGGGGTTTCACTGTATATACTATTCAGTAATAAATAAGTCTACTATATTTAATAAAGTAAAATAAGAATGGAAAACTCACGGATTGTTGGATTTATATTATAATATATATAATATGATTTTAGTTCTACTGAACACCGGATCAAAAAATTGTGGCGCTCTAAGCCGAAGCTTAACTGTTGACCATCGATGCTGTTGACGCACTTATCCTTTGTTATTCAAAAAATAACAAAGGAATATTACAAAATTAATATTTTTTATTTGTAAATGGTGTAATTTATCAATTTCTAACAATTTTAATTCTCTTTTAAATACAGTAATTATATAAATAAATTATAAATATTCTATACATTTGATTATGAATACTCTGAGAACTAATTGAATTAGATTTTATGTACAGTATAATTTATCTTTCAATCTTTTAGAAGTATAGTATTTGTAATAATAATAAATTTTAAAACAAAACTCTATTTATAATTAAAACAATTGAATTAAATGACAAAAAATATTATATACAATAGATACAGTATCTCATAATAATTTATATATATTTTATCTAACGAAATAAATTTAGACTTAAAATATCATTCTTATCACCATCTATTGTCGTAATCTTTACAATTTTCATGCATTTCGTAGCCATTTATTTTCAAAATTAAGTTGTAAAGAAATCGAAAATTATCAGTTTTTCACAATCAATCCAAACTTATCCCTTAGTGATCCAATTGCTTTACTTCAGGCTCTACTTATGCGCAGGCGCTTGAGGCATCAGCCTGGGGCCCTACTGATATTGGAGACTCTAAAAATTAAGTTCATAAAAAAGTTTTTAAACACCAATTAATTCCCCCCACCCATTCGTCGATTAATTCCCTTGAATTTGATATGCCAAATGCCCCCACTCATTCGAACGTAAAAATGTACAGTTGGCGAATAACAAATAAAAGATGGATCTTTTTGGATTTTTCCGGTTTTCCGCCATTTACAATGAGCCGTAGAAAAGGTAAAAACCGAAAAAGGGGCCATTTTTTCGGGTTTTCCCCGATTTTCTCGTCATCTATAAGGAATAAAGAAATAATGTATACACAGTTTTATTCATCGATAAATTTCGTTGAAATTAGTATGCCACATGCCCCATTAATTCGAATTTATAAATGTACAGGAGGCGTTTAAGGAAAGTAAGTCAAGTATTTCTAGTAAAGTAACAGGAGGCGTTTAAGGAAAGTAAGTCAATATTCAATAATATCGAAAACAGGATAGCGACCATTTTGGATTTTTCCGTTTCTCCGCGATTAACTCTGCAAACATGCGGCTTACGGATATAATTTATGCAACAAATTCAAGCTCTGATCCTGCCCTATCTAAATTTCCTAATTTCGGTTTCCTGAGATCTGTTGTTCTCCGTCCAAACCGCAAAAATCGAAAACAATGACGGCCATTTTTTCAGGTTTTTCTCGTTACCTATTAGGAATAAAAATAATTTATGCACCGTTTTAATCGTCGATTAATTCCATTGAATTTGGTTTTCATTATGCTTCACTTATTCTTACGTAGAAATCTATAGGCGGCCTAATATTCCGTATATGATTGCGGCGATTTTGAATTTTCCAGTTTCTCCGCGATTATCTCTGCAACCATGCGACCTACAGAGATAATTTATGCACCAAATTCAAGCTCTGATCCTGTCCTATCTAAATTTCCTAATTTCGGTTTCCTGAGATCTATTTTGTTTTTTGTCAACATATGACGCCACTTTTCATAGTTGTCCACGTATCCTTGGAAGTCCATGAAATCAATTTAGAGAGTCCGTGGCTTACCTTAAAAAATTGGTCTACAGTTTTAGTTAACTGTTGTTTTTAAAGATACTTATATACAGTCATTTGAAAGGTTATTTGAAAATTAAAGAATAAGTTATATACAACAAAGTATCAATATAAAATTACTATTTTCTAGTATTTTATGCAGTTTTTTAATGTAAAATCGTATAAAAAAACTTTTTAGGTAGAAGGCAAAATGGGTCTTTAAATTTGTAACGTCATTACGCTTGGTATGATGAAGGGGAGGGAGATGATCAAAAAGTTTTCGAGATCGCGTGACGTAGTTTATAAATGCTCCTACAAAAATAATTTTGAGACAAAAAAAAATGAAAAATTTCTCATTTATTATTATGAATTTTTATATTATACAGTGGTGCCTCGCAATTAGACACTAATCCGTCGCCGAAGTAATGTCGAATTGTGGGACAATATTTCCTATATAAGACCATGTAAAATAAATTAATTCGTTATCGGTCCCCATTCCACTCCCCTAACAGGTGAGGTGAGAGAGATACACTATATTATTTACTTTGTTATATATGTGCTACTATTTTATACCACACTAAATTACAAATACACTATTTTATACACAACAGACAATTTATTAGTCCTCGGATGTTGGAATAAAGTCTTCCAGCACACACCCAAGCACTCATAATCTTTTCTCCCTGTGTAGATTAATTCGTTGTCGGTCCCCATCCTACTCCCCTAACGGATGAGGTGAGAGAGATACAATAAAGTAAATAATACAGTGTATGTGTTTTACTATTGCATAACACACTAAATTACAAAATACACTATTTTATATACAACACACAATTTATTAGCCCTTGGATGTTGGAATGAAGTCTTGCAGCTATTTTATACACAACACAATTTATTAGCCCTTGGATGTTAGAATGAAGTCTTCCAGCAGACGCCCTAGCACCCATAATCTTCTCTCTCTATTGCAAAACATTGCCACAGTTGTCTATTTATTAGCCCTTGGATGTTGGAATGAAGTCTTCCAGCAGACATCCTAACCCATAATCTTCTGTCTCTGTTGCAAAACGTTGCTACAGTTGTCCTAGGATCTTCTGTGTTGCAAAACGTTACTACAGTTGTCCTAAAAACGCCATACTCCATGGATGTTGGAATGAAGTCTTCCAGCAGACACCCTAGCACCCATAATCCGTGTTGCAAAACGTTACCACAGTTGTCCTAGAAACGTCATACTCGAGTTACATTTAAATTGTTCTCCACAGTTGTCCTAGAAATGCCATACTTGAGTTTGGAATGAAGCTATTTTATATACAACACAATTTATTAGCCCTTGGATGTTGGAATGAAGTCTTCCAGCAGAGACTATTTTATACACAACACAATTTATTAGCCCTTGGATGTTAGAATGAAGTCTTCCAGCAGACGCCCTAGCACCCATAATCTTCTCTCTCTATTGCAAAACATTGCCACAGTTGTCTATTTATTAGCCCTTGGATGTTGGAATGAAGTCTTCCAGCAGACATCCTAACCCATAATCTTCTGTCTCTGTTGCAAAACGTTGCTACAGTTGTCCTAGGTCATAATCTCTCTTTTGGCAAAATGTTACCACAATTGTCCTAGGAACGCCATATTCGAGTTATATTTTAATTGTTTTACTTTTTCTGCACTTTATCTACAATTTTTTTTCGTCTTTTTGCTCAATCGAGTGTTCTTCTTTTCGGAATTATTCTTCTGGTGAATTCTCTTTGAACCCATTCTTAAATTACACTCAAAAAAATAATAATAATTACAAATTTTTTACTTTCTGAAAAAATATAGAATTTCTCTCCCTGTGTTGCAAAACGTTGGCATAGTTGTCCTATGAACGCCATACTTGAGTTACATTTTAATTGTTCTACCTTTCTGCACTTTACCATACTCGAGTTACATTTTAATTGTTCTACTTTTCTGCACTTTATCTACATATTTTATTCTTCGTCTCTTTGCTCAATTGAGTGTTCTTCTTTCCGGAATTATTCCTCGTCTCTTTGTTCAATTGAATATTCTTCTTTTCGGAATTATTCCTCAGGTTCATCTCTTTACTCAATCAAGTGTTCTTCTTTTCAGAATTATTCCTCTGGTCAGTTCTTACTCGAAGTGTTATTCTTTTCAGAATTATTCCTCTGGTCAGTTCTGTTTGAACCCATCCTTATATTTCACTCAAAAAAATAATAATAATTACAATATTTTACTTTCTGAAAAATTTAGAATTAAAAATTAACAAAAACAACACAGTCCTTACATTTCACTCAAAATAATAATAATAATTACAAATTTTTTACTTCAACCCTTACATTTCACTCAAAAAAATAATAATAATTACAAATTTTTTACTTTTAGCAAAAGATCTATTTGAGTTATCAATGATCGATAACTCAAACTAGATCTTTTGAGTTAGTGTCTTAAAGATGCTTTTCTGTTCTCGATGCAAATCTCTCTTATTTTCCTTTCATCTCTGGGCATCATAATTTTTCTTCGCCCGTACTTCTTCTGATTTGATGTTAATTCAATTTTGGGCTTGTTTTTTTTTTTTTTATTCTATCGACTGAAGATTACGAAATTTTTGAAATCGTACAATATATCTATTGTAATGTTTTTTAACCATAATAAGAGTTATCATCTCGGAAAATTTTTGTAGAGAGGTTTTGATCTTCCCCATATTGAAAAAACTTAAAAAAGTAAAAATCAAAATTTGTATGGTATTTTGAATTATTTTAGTTGTATAAGTAAAAATTGTACAATCTACATACCAAATAATAACCCATATAAACACAAAACTTTGATGAAATCCTTCAATTAACTTAAAATTACAATGAAACATGGGTAATACAATGAAACACATGCCAAACCGTGACTTGCACAAAATGTCTCAAAACGAGTCAGTATTGACAATAAAGTCACAAAAACGTACCAAAGATATGTATATTAAAAAATAATAATAATTAAAATGATTTTATTTTAAATGAAAAAAATATAAAGTAATCTCCGTCAATATTCATTAATTTTTGCAGGTGGTTCTAATAATATAATCGCCCACTGTATGTATTTTTTATGTATAAGAATTTTATTTATACAAAATATGGTATATTGATCTGTAATATTAAATTGTAAGCAGAAAATATTTATAAAATTAGACTGTCTATGAAAATGAGAGGGCGTATCAATGTTTTATGAAAAAAGGGGCGCACAGAAACAAAAGTTTGGAAACCGCTGTATTAGATCATAATATGAAGAATTACTAACTTAAAACAGAAAGAAACAATGCATTTCAATGATTTTTATTAATATTACAAATAGTTACAATTATTCCAATATATTGTGTACTGTAGATAGTCTACATAAACATCAACATTTCTAAACTGAATTTTGACAAAGACTAATCATTTGTAGACTAGCCTCATTGAAATACAGTATATGTTCCATTGTTGTTAAATAAAATTACAATACCAGTATACACATTTAAGGCACAAGGCTATCATAAACATCTCTACTGTTGTAAAGGTCATAATCCTAATTAATTTTATAACAATTTCAAAAAATTTTCGTTCCTTCACAGTTCTTTTCAGCTTGATTTGATGAAATGACAGAACAATAATTCTCTTTTATATAAACATTTGGGTAAAACTAAACTTCTTATAACATACTCAAAACATTAACTGGAATATCTTAACTAAAACTTTTGATTTTGTGCAAATAAATGCTTCTTTGTATAATGACTAGGAAGATAAACTAGGAATTCTTTCTTTTACAAGTTTTAAAAGCAAACATAACAAACATAAATAAATCATCTTTAAATTTGCTGTTGATAAAAATAACTGTATATAGCAATCTTTAGTAAAATTTTAGAAAAATTTTGAATTTTTTTTAATGGTCCCTTCTAAGTTATCATATCAATCAACAGTTATAAATTAATTCACACCCTAAAAGAAATTTCAAAATTTTTCTTCAAATTTTTTTTATCAAATTATAAGTAAATAATTTTATAACAAACAGATCACAAATATGATTTTACGTTAATATGAAGATATACATACATCATTGTTATATTTGTGCTATATTGATACAATGATTAAGCTGGTGTACAATGAAGTTAACATCACAATTTACATAATTAACAGATTATAAAATTAATATAAAATTTAACTATGTAACAGTTAAAAACATTGTTTAATATGATTTGTCTCTTTCTATTGCTAAATATATATTGTAATATTAGATTGTAAGCAGAAAATATGTATAAAATTAGACTGTTTATGAAAATGAGAGGGCGTATCAATGTTTTATGAAAAATGGGGCGCACAGAAACAAAAGTTTGGAAACCGCTGTATTAGATCATAATATGAAGAATTAATTTTTTTTTGGAATGTGTTTTTTTAATACATAGGAAAAATTCATTAGCATTGTTAATATTTGCTAATATTAAATAAAATCGTACTTTTTATGGATTAATAGTTGGCAATTAATCATTAAGCAGTTAAAGCAATTCCAGCATTTATAAATTTTTAATTAATTTATTATGTGCTGGCTACATATAGCAGTATGATTTAAAGTTTTCTGTAGCAATTTGACTACATAACTGCTTTAGAAACATAAAAAGGATTTTATATTGTCAATAATTTTAAAGTTGGCCCAGAATTTTTGAAATTAAAAAAGGAATGCTATCTATAAAGAAAAAATAATTGCTAATATTAATAGACATAGAACTATATATATATATTATAAAAAAAAAAACATAGGAATGCTATTAATGAAGAATCAAAGCTGCACATTATACATAAACAGCAAGTGTGCAACATTTTTCTAAATATACTTATATAATATACATTTATTTTATAATAAAACATTTAATAATAGATATAGCTGGCTCTCAAGAATATAAATTCTTAAACATAGCTGTTCATAACTCTTCTTGTTTGGAAATGCTATAATAAAAAACAAGTTTCCATAAATATCTGAAAAGTTTTTTAAGCACATAATACTGTTTAAAATTATAAGTTTAGAAGGAAATTATTAAAAATTTATGAAAAGTTAAAATAAATAAAATACTGTTGGCAAATTATTCTCTCTTAAAGTTCACAAATTTTGCTTTAAAAAATTCAATAGTCTAATAAAAGTTTGCAATTTTGCAACTATTACTTCAATGAAAGTTTTACAAAATTTAATTCATTTTATAGACCAACATTTCCCAAACTTTTTCTATGACTGAACACTTCACAAATACTGAAATTTTTACAGAACACTTTGGTTATTTTATAGTATAGGTAGATAATAAATTAAATAAAACTAGGCAAAACAAAAACATTTTTATCAAATTGTAATCATGTAAAATAAACTAGTAACTTCAGTTTCAACTTGGCACAATATTTTAATTAAATCATATGAGACTTATATTAATTTTCATAATAACTTCTGTTTCAACTTGGCACAATATTTTAATTAAATCATATGAGACTTATATTAATTTTCATAATTTTTATGGAACACTTATAGATCTTCCACAGAACACTAATGTTCTGCGGAACATAGTTTGGGAAATGCTGTTATAGACTATTTTAATATTTTGCAGATTATTCTTGCTAATTTTAAATAATTATAAAAGGCATTACTAAAAATTCATTTATTTTCTTAAATACTAATATTATAGAATTTACAGAAAATAAATTCTTAACTTCATTATTGGAGATATAGGAGATATTAAAAATATGTTACAATTTATATTTTTAATATTCCTTTATATAAATTCTCTCTTATTACATATTATTGACTAGGAAAAATAATTTTATATAGTGAAAGTCCAAAAATCCAGACTACTTGAGGATTTGGTCAGTCTGGATTTTCCAGATTCTTGGGCAATATTTTATTCTTTGTTATATTTGAATTTTAAAAGAGGTGAACAGGACAATTTTGTTGGTTTATTCCTTAAAAAAAAATACAGAATACTTTATTTATAAACACAAGTATATTCATTCATTCTCATGAGTTCTGTTGTGCATGCTTCAGTGCTTATTGAGGTACTTGTGCTCTCACTCATGAAAGACCAACAATTTTTTAAAGTTTGAGTTTTCAAAAAGTCTGAATTTTTAGGTGATTCAAATTTTTTTATTTTTACTGTACTCTACTTGTATTTCACTATTATTTATTATGGACATACTAGCTTATTTCAAGTTTAGAAAGCTACATAAAAATTTTCCAAGCTGATGATTAGCCAACACTGATATAATCAAGTGGGGACTGCACCCTTGAAGATCTCTAATGAACTTCATGGGGCTCTTAAAATTCTAGTAATTATGGCAAAGTTGAACTATCCATAATCCCAGAATATTAATGGCCTACACAATTCTTTTGCCATGAAAAGGTAACGTCATGGGGCTCTTAAAATTCTAGTAATTTTATGGCAAAGTTGGACTATCCATAATCCCAGAATATTAATGGCCTACACAATTCTTTTGCCATGAAAAGGTACAGATTAAATGTCTGATATAAAGGCACAGCCATATGAAATGAATCTGTGAAGACTAAGTTTAGTGATGACCAGTTTTTTGTGAAAAATTGATTTCAATTTTTTACAGAAAATTATTTATAAAATTTAAATTTATTTAATGAATTTACAAAAAAATATTAGAATAAATATAATTCAAAAAACAATTAAGATTCTAATAAATTAAATTGCTTTCATTTTAGTAATTTACAAAATAGTTATGAAATTTTTTTTTATATTTTTAAGATAAAAAAAAAATACAGAATACTTTATTTATAAACACAAGTAAATTCATTCATTCTCATGATTTCTGTTGTGCATGCTTCAGTGCTTATTGAGGTACTTGTGCTCTCACTCATGAAAGACCAACAATTTTTTAAAGTTTGAGTTTTCAAAAAGTCTGAATTTTTAGGTGATTCAAATTTTTTGATTTTTACTGTACTCTACTTGTATTTCACTATTATTTATTATGGACATACTAGCTTATTTCAAGTTTAGAAAGCTACATAAAAATTTTCCAAAGTAATAAGGTAATATACAAAAAGCACATTATTAATACAACAAATTCAAATTTAACAAATTTTTAAAAATTGTTCTCCTACAAATATTTTGAATTCAGACTTATGATGAACAGATTTCAATCTATATTTCATTGAACAGAAATTAGATTTTTATTAGTTTCATTGAAAGAAAGAAAAGGATTGATATATATTCAACAAGTTTACATGTTTTTTTAATTGATTTAAAATTTTTATCATAATTCCTGTTTAATTTTTATAAAAATTTAGAAATTTTACAGAAATGATAAATATAATCAATATCAATATAAAAAAATTTATAGAGAATTTCTAATGCATTTGTTTTATTATAATTAGATCAAAAATGTAATTCTCAAGCTATTTACAAAGTTCAAGAAGGTATTTTGAATTGAAAATTGAATACAAGTTATTTAATTAACATATAAAATTTTGAAATGATATTTTAAAATTCTTTTTTTTATAATCACAGTGCAGCATTGCAATTTAGCATGACAGTAATGAATACCATTTTAATTACCATTACAATATGAATACACATTACTGTCAATAACATTTGATAGTAAATTTATTCCATATCATAATAAATATTATTATGATTTAAATTATACATGTACATTGTATTACAATAGTAATATTATATCTCTTGTTTTGTAGTTAACATATATATACAGCATATAATAAAATTACTTAAGTAAATTCAGTGTATATAATGTTGCTAAGAATACAACTCTTATGTAGATCGGGATTCTCCTGTAAACATAGTGTGTTTTAAAATGTAATTATTTATCAATGACTAAAAAACAAATTAAAGGCTAACGTAGCTATTAACCAATAATTTGATGCTTTTAAATTACTTTATTGCAAAATTTTGAAGCAATCATCATAAACTGATGTAGTTTTAAATTATTGATGGAAGAAACCTTAAATTGAGACAAAAAAAAAATTTAAATTTTAATTATTTTCTAATTTATGTAAATTGATATTATCATCATCAATTTAATAAATTTTTTTTACTAATAAACTTGAATCATTACTTAAAATGGCTTTACTATGCAGTATATATCATTTATTTAAGAAGACTAAATAAATATATTTATTGATTGAATAAATTATTCATAAGAGAATCTATTAATGTATATTCAAATATAAGTTGACTTTAAGTCATCATTGATTTGGGCCCCTGGAAGCAGAAAATGTAAATGATCAATATATAAGTTGATACTAGAAAATTTATTTGAGAGCATAATGGACTTTACCTAATTTTATACATTTGGCATAACAAAATATATAGAAGATGCAAACTGTTTATAATCAATTTTTTGATAAAGTACAATTTAAGCATTAAATACTCCACAAAGTACTATAAACATATACCATAGTATAGCATGATTGACATTTTAGCAAGAAAAATCAATAATGAATTTAAAAGCTGTTTTATTTGATTATAAATGGTAAGAATTTATTATATAGTATACTACAATGATTAGCAGTTCTTTTCTTATGAGGACAACTTTCCAAGATTCAAAACCTTTTTTGGGATCACAAAGTACATGATAAATTTTGCAATTAATATTTTTAATGATGTAATCATCAAAAGCAACATTGCAATTATCTAATTGTCATTCTATATATAGTAGACTCTCTCTTATCTGATCTTGCCTTAACTAGTTACATTTTGATTAAGTATGAATAGAAAAAAATGAAAAAAAAATAAATAAGTCAATAAGTATGATAAGACTTTGTAAGTTGGACTGGGTTTTTTGTTGTAAGATGATTGGTAGTCTTGGAGGCTTTTACTGATTTTACTTAAATTTATTTTAATCTAGATTATAATGTTTGAATGAGAATGTTTTTTTTTTTTTTTGCATATTTTACGCCCCCTTTCCAATCAGGGAGATTACTAAGGGGGCGGGGCCAGTTCCAACCACGGGCTGCACCCACACCCGTGGAGGGGGGCCGGATGGTGAAGGACGGGGATCACCGGGCCGGGCCCAGCACCCCGAAAAAAATCCGGGACCAGACCCGGGACACGAACCCGGGTCCTCCAGCGTGGTACGCAAACGCGTTACCACTCGGCCATCCGGCCACCTGAATGAGAATGTTGTTGTAAGAAAATTTTATTTCTAAAAGTTAATGTAATGTTTTTAAATTTCATGTGGTTTTAAGGAGGAATATGATAGGATGGGAAAGCGTCCTATAGCTAAGAACATTAAGGTTGTCATGGCAACGCTAAGAACAATAGTGTTCCGTTTCTGTTAATGTTTTTATGAGCCTGAAGAGGATGTGAAGCATATCAAAAACATTTGCATGTATTTTAACTAATAAATTTAGTTTTATACTTTACTGCTAGTAGTGCTGTGAATTTTTAATTTAGTTAGATAAAGTTATTACAGTATAATAGTAATAGTTAATAAATAAGTCATTAGGAAGGAAAGAAAATGTTTGAAATTGCGATAAACTATATTGAATAGCAAGATAAATTCATCTGCCATTAACATAATTCCTATGAAAAAATGATATGATTTTTGTTTCAAAAATGAATTTAAAAAGACAAATAATGATTACTGATTTTTATTTAAGTAAATTTTTATAAATAAAAACTTTATATTAATCTATGATATTTTGCATGTGTTTTCAAATTAACCAGCCATTCTTCCATCTAGTCTGGGGTCTGGTCTTATAGGGGACAGTTAATTGGGAGTCTAATGTATTTCAAATTAAAAACTATCTATAGATAATAAACATTATTATATATATTTTTTTTATAATAAACTTTTTAACTCATTAAATTAGTTTGATAGTTATGTTAAAAATCTTCAGGACTGCATATGACTTTGTAGTTTGCTCATTTCTGTTAATGTATAGTTTTCCCTCATTTTATGAATTTTTGTATTAATTACACTAATTTGTATTTTTTGATTCATAAAAAACTTTAATCAAAGATCAATTAATCTAAAATAATTTGCTTAAATCAATGATTTTATCTTGTTCTGTATAATAATTTATAAATCTCTAATTCATAACTATACAAATCTTTTTTTGTATCTGAATAATAATAATAATCTTGTCATGAAATAATTTTCTCACATTATTTCATGAAAAAACTAATGCCATTTAGATGTTCTATTATCAACTTAATTAGAGGATATTTAGGATTTTTTCTTGCTTATATCTGACATAAATAGTAATGAAGATATTTTCATATCAAGTTTATTAACAAAATCATATTAACTTCCATATGCCAATAGTGACATATCTGTCATCTAATTACTACATCTTTCAAAAACTTTTAACTATGATAAAACAATTTAATGATTTAAAATAGAAATTTATTCATCTATAATAATATGCAAATGTAATTATTTATATACTTTTCTACCTATATGCAAATTTGCTTTGTGATAACATTTTGCCATTGATTATGTTTAGCATTTTCTGATACAATGTAATTTGGTGTTGGTTTTTCTCCAATGACGTATTTCCATTGGTTTTTCCCGATGGCTGAGGTATTGGTTAATTATTAATTTATTATTAATTGTAAACAGTATTGTGAATTATTATTTGTTTGAATTGAAGTTGATATTGTTCAATTTAAAATGAAAAGTATTATGTAAATTGGCTGGTATTTTAAACTGTACAGTAGAGGGTGTTGCGAAAGTCCTTCCCACTATGAAGCTGGAGTGTTGTGGTCAACGTCACAGTTTTTGTAACGGTGTGTTTTTCATCAATGGCATTGACAACTTTTAAAAATTACTTTTGGAATTGGAAGGACTATGATGTTTTGGTTAAGTCAATTTATTGTAAGTTTTTTAATTATTATATTTTGAATAAAGTTGACTAATGGATTAATTTTGGATGTTGTTGAACTGGCTAACAAGCCTAGATATACATTTTCATATTGTCGTCCAGTTTAGACAATGAAGAAATTCATGGTCGGCAGGGAGGGGTCAAACAAGAAATTGCGATCGTCCAGCACCTGGGGCGGGACGTTATAATTCTATCACTACACTCTGAAGTTACCTTCGCTTTTGGAGGGCCGTATGAATCCTTACACGTGTGCTCTGTGGCTATTTCTCACGTGCATCCCGCTCATCTTTTTACCCATTTGAGCAACGATGTTAAACCTGTCACTACCAAATCGATTCGTCACTCAAGAGCTGATGCAGATTTTATCCAAAAGGAAGTTGAAAGATTGAGGAAGGAAGGAGTTATCAAGGAAAGCTCCTTTCCCTGGAGAGTGCAGGATTTGGTCATAAGTGGGACTTGAAGTAAATGGATGGTAATTGATTATTCTAGAACTATCAACTAATTTACCAACTTTGGATGCTTTTTCCCTGCCCAGAATAGATGACCTGGTCCAATCTATCTTTCAATATAAAGTGTTCAGCTCTATAGATATTAAGCAAGCTTATCACCAAATACCTATTCCGGAGGAGGACAAACTCAAACAGCTTTTGAAGCTTGCAGGAAACTTTGGCAGTTTCGCGTGGTAAGCTTCGGTTTGACTAACTGAGTTGCTGGATTCCAGCAATCCATCACAAAGCTAATAGAAATTGAAGGACTTAGACACCTTTGCTATCTGGACAATGTGACCATTTATGGTAGAAATCAGGTTGAGCATGACATAAACTTAAACCATTTCCTTGAAGTTGTCAATAAGTACAGACTCACCATTAATAGAGAAAAGTGCTCCTTCTTCTGCCACTCTATTCGAATTTTAGGATATCTTATTGAGGATGGTAGTATCCGTCCCGATCCCGACCGTCTTCAACCACTTCTAAATATTCCTGTCCCTAGTAACTCAGCTGCCCTGTGCGGTACTGTTGGTATATGGCTCATTCACGCTGGATTTGGAAATTTAGCAGAAAAATCAAGCCTCTATCTAACTGTAATTCATTTCCCTTATCTCTGGAAGCTACAATGTAATCCTTTAAACAAGTGAGCTATATTGTGTCTATTAGTTTTTAGTAAAATAACTATAATAATAAAATGTATAATTATTGTGTTTTAAACAGATAAAATTTTAATTCAATACTATTTTGCAAAAAATTATTTCTCAAATAATTATTTGAATCAGAACTTTAAAACTGCAAGTAAATTTAAAACCAATATTTAATGAAAATTTTATGATTTTTAAATAAATGAAGTCACAATAATTTGTTTATTACTATATTAGGCTAAATTCAAAAATCACATTTAGCAGCTTAGAAATTTGAAATCAGAATAGTAAAATACAAAGGCTACAATAATGTATTTAAATGATTTAGTGAAAATGTGATATAAGTCTGCTATTTAAAATTATGTAATTAGTTTCCTGTCATAAATATCCTAAGTGGAAAAAAATTCTATTGCTTTTATTTATATTTAAAAAGAAATTGTCTAATTACAGATCAAATATAGTTCAACAATCTTTCTTACCATTAATTTTCTTTTTCATCACTGAAAGCATGGAAGAGAAGAAAAACACAGATTTGGTAAGACTATTTATTATTATTTTTTGTTTACAGTAAGTAAAAGAAAGATACAGAAATAATTTAATATATTTTTGTACATAGTTAAAAATGTTTTTCTGAATATTCTTCGTGTTATTTATTATTATATATTTGAGGTAATGATATGGCTCCACCACCTGTGAGATTTAAAATTTAGATAAAATATATAATTATATATATTGTTTCTTGTTTAATAAAGATGTTAAAAAAAAGTAAATTAATATATAATAAATTAATGCAATACAGACTTATATTTATCTAATTAATAAATAAAAATTCAAAATGATTAAGCACAACCATATAGAGTATCAAAGCATATTATTTATCGATATTTGCATTTCTTCTATTCCAAAAAGAATAAATTATTTTTCTCTTTAGATAAAAGCATCATAATATTTGGTTTATTTTTCTTATTTTCATATAAAATTTGTACTTTTATAAATTTTGTTACTGTTATGCATGGTTTACATGAATTTTTATGCATTTTTAGAAGTTCCTGTAAATAGAAAAAAAAGAGATCACCTGATTATCGCTCTCTGCCAATGAGAAGTGGAAATTTCCAAAAATCTTACCTCAAATTACAAAATTTTGAATTACGAACTAATATGGCAGAACTTAACCTTGGCACAAATCAAAGGTTATCCATATTTTTATAATTGGATCCATAATAAATTTACTGCACAGTAAAACAAACACAAGGCATAAAACAACTTATTAAATTAAAAAATTCTTAGTCAAATTCATCAGGAAAAACCTCAGCTGGTATATAAAAAATATTGTACTATTGTTTCTTGTTAATGTGCTTGCTTTGCTGTGTAATGTATTGTACATGAATGATAATTTAAAATTATCTGATCCAATAAACTGAGAGTATTTTTTTAAAAATTAAAAATATTATGGATTTTAATTCTAAATTATAATTTAGAATTAATTTATGTAGAAAATTTAATTTTTTCAAGACTGATTAGACACACATTTAAAGCTGTTATCATCAGCTAAAAATTTATCAACATCTAATGTTTCATAAAATCAGTCTAGTTAGGTTATGATTTAAGAAAATTTTGCTGTTTTTTGTCAAAATCAAGGAATTTGTTTCATATAATGAAAGAGAAATGCTCTTATGCTATATTTAATTATTAAAAAGTGATAATCAACATTTGCATAAGATGATAACAGCACTGTGAAGAATTCTGTAATATTTTAAAATTTTTAAAGATTTTATTGTAAGCATAAATAATCATTTTTTACTTGGAATATATTTCATTTTACATGATAAGCATTAATATTCCTTAAGTTCATATTAAATGATATTTTATAAATATTCACACTTCACAATATTTTTAAAGCTTACTATACATTAGAAAAAATTATTAAAAAATCAAATTTTGGATTATGGAGAGCAAAATCTTCATTAAACTCAACTACAGATATCAGTGCAACAAATACAGATATTTCAATGTAAAAATTGGTCTATCTGTACTCAAAAATTAGCTAATTTTAAAATAAAACAAGCTAATTTTTTTGATAAAAAAATTGCCAAATTTTAAATCACAAGATAACAAAAATTTCCAAATTCAACAAACTATATGCTGAATTTTGAAGTAATTTAATTATAAGTAAAGCTAGTTAAATAAAAATTTCCAAGTTAAAAGGTAACTCATAAGTGATACTCGTAATATTAAATTGTAGCTAATAAGCTTTGAGTTGTTTTAAGGTGACATGTCAATCAATCACTCTTTTTCAAGTTGTATTTATTGTTTAAAATACTGAAATATTGATAATTTTCAAAAATTTATTTATAAAATATATTTTTGTCAAATCTAATATTTTATTTATATTCAAATTTCTATACTGCTTTAAATATTAACTTCTAATAAAATTTATAAAAATTCAAAAGCCTTAATGTTGTAAATCATATACAACATTAACTGGTGTTAACATAACTGTGTGTAACATTAACTGTGTTTTTTTTATAAATGTTTGATTTGTTATGTCAACTGAAGCTGCCTTAAAGACCAAAAGCACTCTTGATAGTTTTTTCCTCAAGTGCCTGCTTTAAGGAATTTATTGAATTTTTATAAGTTTTATTATAAATTAATATTTTATATTTTTACTTTTAAATTTTTCCATTGATTCTTTTTCATTGTTATTTGAAGTAAAAATAAACAATTTGCTGAATTTTTTCAGCAAATTAAGAAAAAAATACGCTAAAATAGTTTAAAATGCATAATGCAAATGGAAAATAAAAAATATATTAATTTTCTTTTAAAACAATTTTTTAATATAGTGTTTTTATATAACGAAATATATTTATGAACTAATTATATAATTATATCTGGATTTATAAAAATATTTAAATCATGCATTAGTTATTTAGCAATTCACCTCCAAAAGTAATGCATCACATTTTTTTTTTTTTTTTAAATTTTTTATTCTATAAGCTTTTATTTTTTCACAGATCATAGATATATTTATTAGGATCATTAAACTATTTTCTACATAGTTATCATCACTCTTTACTGCATTTCATCACCTCAGAACAAAAGCCTATATACCTGCATGTAAAACTTGAAAGTTTATATTATTATTAATGCAGCTGCATGCATGTTTTGCACGGTGTTTCGAATATAAAATTGGATAACTGGCATTTTGATCTAGTAAACTGAAGAGCATCATAGCATTAAGATTGATGACAAATCTCTTGTGGACTTTCACAAAATATAAGTACTGTGTTTTACCATAAAGACACTTGTTTTAAGGTTGCAAAAAGCAGTTGAAAGAGAATTATATGAAACAAGATATTCCAGAAAGAACTAAAATTGCCTACTTTCTGAAAACATTTATTTTCATTCATTTAGCATTTGGAATCCATTAGTTTTGTTTGTCAAATTTTCATGCTAATTTAACCAGTATAGATATATGACATCATCACGACATCATGTATTGGAATGTCACGACATCATAAATTATCAGTCTTTTGTAATTTCGTCAATTGTTACATCAAAATTATGTTGCATCAGAACTATGGTGCCATTATAATAACTATTGAGATAACACAGTGCTTTGTTAAGAAATCAGATAAGCCATGTTACCCTTACTTTGCTAACACTTACTGCCATCTATTAGCAATAATATAAACTAAAATTGTAATAAAAATTAAATTCTATCCTATAGGATTAAAGGATGTGGCATCGAGGTGTCCTTTAAGCCGAAAGTTCTTCGGCTAATAAATATAAGTTATTCCATAGATTATGAATTAATGAGTTGTCTTAAATATTAAGTTTAGTAGGGCCATTTAGGCATATTTAAAAATTTTCAAAATTTATATTGAAAAAACATAACAAAGCTTGGTAAAATCTCCTCTCATAGTAAAATATCTATAATTTTTGCTTATTTGCTCTAATTGGCCTGAAGATAATTTCTTCAACCAATATAGTCAATATTATAAGCACAAAGTAGAAGGAACAGAAATTTCCTGTGAAATGAGCAGTGGTAGTGTATACTGCAAGTATGTCGTGCCAATTTAAGTGTATGATGATTGTTTATGTTCATATTTTTTCATTTTTTGATAAAAGAATATCAAAAATGAAAAAACAACAATTAAGAAATAATATTTCTATTTTAATAGAATTAAAGAATATTTTTGTATACCTATAAAAATTTTTTAATTTTAAATATTTCAAAAAATTCATTTTTGCTGAAATTTCAGAAACTAAATTTCTGAATTACAAATTTTTTAAATATATAATCAGAACACTATGAATATGCTAGTCTAGAAGATCAAGAAGGAAGAAAGAAAATCTAATTCTATGAGTGAGGACTCATTCAAAACAATTTTCATAAAAACCTCATTAAAAAATTTTGACCACAAAAAATTTGGGAATCATAATCAGAGTCTAATATATTTTCAAACAGAAACATATCTACAATTGCATGATTAGAGTGATCTAGATTGCAATATAAATAATTATTGTATAACATAGTAATTAGATTCCTACAAAATCTCATGTAGTGCAAAACCATATTACATGTTAAGGTTATCACAAGTTCTAAACTGTGTTAGAGCAAAACCACATTCTATAAATGCCAACCATACTGTGTGAAGATTGCCATAATTTTCTGATTATGTTAGAGCAAAATCATGCTGTAGAACTATTGTGTTACAGGAGTTTGTAAGTATTTATTTTGTGTGTTGTCTCCTATTATGAATGTATTTATACATCATTAGTGCTTTCCAGATTTAACCTTGGATATTTTTACATGACATTTTTTATATTACATTATCACTATTTCTTTTTATGTGAATAAAAATACCTAGAATAAAATAACAAAATATTGAAAAAACTAAGGTATTCTAGGAATTTATTGTTTTGTTGTTTTATTCTAGATATTTTTGTTTACAAATGTGACACGCACACACGCGCACACACATGCACACAAAAAATAAAATTTTTTTTTAGTTCAAGAAATCTTAAAATTCAAATTTTTCAGTTTCCTTAACCTATTTAAAAGAAACTTGAAAATTCATATTATGATTTTAAAACTAACTTTCAAGAGAATAGAATATTGAAAGTTTAGTAAAAGCTTAAAAACAGACATTCATGAATTTTTTCAAATAATAATTTAAGTTTCTCTAGTAATGTGCTATGGTGAACAAAAATTTTAACAACAAAAAAAAATATATTAATCAAAGACAATAAAACTCATTAATTTTTGTATTATGCAATATCAATGTTATTATTTAAAATAGATTAAATAATAATATTGATTATTTGCAATTATTATTATAAATAAAATAGATTAATTTAACCCTTTCGGTCCTGGCGTACCATTTATGATATTTTCTACATGATATTTTCACATGGCACATGATATTTTCTATTTTTTCTAGCCATAAACAATTAATGAAAATTTATCTCCAAAAAGTTTTAGAAAGTGCCTGAGATGCTAAATTTAAAATTATATAATTTTAGAATAAATAGAATTAAATCAGGTCTGAAAGGGTATAAAAATAAAAAAAATAGGTCTGAAAGGGTTACAATCAGCATCATCATTTCACTAAAATTTCCATAAAATATTATTAAATAATTTTGCATGGTTGTGCTTTTAGGATTAATTAATTTTTGTTTTTAACCTAAAGATTATTTAATTCTTTAGAATCACACTAAGTACATTGAAAATTAATTATTAAAGTATAATAATATAAATGTTAAAGCTAATTAAACTAGTCCTTGAAATATAATAATCATCTTTAATATAACATACCTCTCTTTACGTCCTAGGAGCCATTCAGCAACACCTAAATAATAAACTGTCTGAGCAATACCAAATAATGGAGCAATAACTATCATTCGGCATCCAGCACCTTTAAAAAATGCAGTTAATCCTTCCAGTTTCCAAATTTTCCTAAGTAAATAAATTATTATTATTAGATTTATAATAAAGTTTAATAGATATAATTATATCTAATAATTATTGGTATTTTAAATATTGAACAAACCTAAATGCATCAAGAATACCATTATATGATATCTCTCCTGTTCCTTTTTTCAAAACTTGTAATCTTGTTTTTACCACTAAAAAAATTTAAAAAATATTTAAAATTTTATTTTTTAAAAACATTTAGTAAAAAAAAAACACGTAAAATAAATAAAATTTTATTTTTTAAAAATAGTTAAAATTTAAATTATTTATAAACTACCATCAAAGGGATTAACAGCAAAAGCTGCTGTTGAACCAGCGCCACATCCTGCAAGAAATGATACCCAAAAAACAGATTCACCACTTTCATTCTGCCTGCGTGGGCCCAAAGAATTTAGGTGTGCAAAAAGAGGAAAATAAACAATAGAGAAATTAACATCTCTCAACATAGTTGCTGCTGTTCCTCTATATAAACCTAAAATTCCTCGTGTTTTCAGCAAATTTAAAGCTATTGCTGTTGCAGATGTTGCCAATATTGTTTCACCTTCTGCAGCTCCTTTTGCAGCTAAAAAAAAGTAAATAATAAGTAGAATTGCATTTTCATATTAATTTTTTCAATACTTGAATAACAATTATAAATTTTTTAAGATTTGAAATTCACCAAATTTTCCAAATATAACAGATGTACAAAATTCAAGAGAAAGATGTTCCTGAAGATTCAATTAAATTTAATAGTATCTCAAAGGTCATTTCTTCAAAGAGAATTTTTTTTTATGTGAAAGAAATGTACTATAAATTATTATCTAATGTTGCTAGAAAACTACATAATTTTTCTGATCAATGCTGCTTTCACTAATTAATAATTAATCCTTTTATTGGTTTTAATACATATTTTATAAGACTAAAAATTTTTTTTGTAATTTTGATTATAAAAAATTATAAATAATCAGTAAAAGTTGTTGATTTTTTAGATGACATTATCAAGTTCAAAATGAAATTGAGTTTAATGTTACATATTTTATAGACAATATAAACCCAAACAATTATAAATCAATACACACAAACTTAGCAATTACTGCATTAATTTTCATGATTGTGTTTTTAAATTTTAATCTATTTCATTAAAATTTGTTAACTTAAATATTCTTCAAATTGAAAGCAGTTAAAATAAACAATATTTACCAATATTCTAAGTTTTTATATATATAGGTAATCCTCAATTTATGATTGAGTTCAGTTTGAATCCAAGATCATAAGTCAAAAATGTGCTAAATTTACAGATTTTCCACTGCAAATATTTATTATTATTATTATTTTTTATTAGAATATTATACATTATCATAATAAATTGAAAGAACATAAAACTACAGGAATAAACACAAAAAAGGATATTTTTGGTGCATCAAACATTTGTACATGGACTTACACATGTGAATTACATAGACAATTATAGAATTTACCAATTATATCGCAGTTATAAATATAAAAATGGTTATAACTTGAGGACTATTTGTACATTTTAGAATTTTTATACAAGTTTTTTAAGGTTAAAATTTATTGGTACAGGTATTCCTCCTATAACACAGCTTCCTGCAATATGGTTTCGCTCTAACACCTTTTGAAAATTGCAGAAACCCTCATATAACATGGTTTTTACTTAACACATTTAGAAAATTACTCTCTGGAAGCTGTCAAGTCATTCAAATCCTTAAAGAAAGAAATTTTGGAGTCAGCTCTAACCCCTATTTCCGACACCTGTTTGTTTACTGTGGAAACGGATGCTTCTGACTCCACTATAGGAATGGTCTTCTCACAAGAAGGAAAACCTGTAGCTTTCTTCTCTCGTCCACTCAATAACAGCGAATGGTGCCATTCTAGCATCGAGAAGGAGGCATATGCCATCGTTGAAGCTCTAAAAAAATGGAGACATTTCCTGGTGGGGCACTCCTTCACTTTGATTATCAACCAGAAGTCTGTAGCTTTCATGTTTCACATGAAACATAACAACAAGATCAAGAATGACAAAATTATGCAGTGGCATCTCGAAATTTCATGTTTCAAATTTGACATCATCTATAGACCTGGCCTTAAGAACACTGTTGCTGATGCATTGTCGACAGTTTGCGAAGTTTCCCTCACAACCCTTAAATTAACTGATCTCCATGTTGCTCTTTGTCATCCTGGAATTACAAGACTTTACCACTTGGTAAGATCAAAGACCTCCCTTTCTCCCTTGAAGAAATTAAAAGAGTGACTTCCTCCTGTTATACAACAGGAGGAAGTACCAAAGTTAAACCTCACTTCTTTAAGTCAAAGGGACATCTTATTAAAGCCATTGCACCATTTGAACATCTTAGCATCGATTTTAAAGGCCCAGTCTTATCTAAATCCAAGAATCGCTTTCTACTAACTGTAATCGATGAGTATTCTCGTTTTCCTTTCGCCTTCCCATGCTGTGATGTTAGCACCTCCACTGTTATTCATTGTATAAAGAGTTTAGTCTCTGTGTTTGGTGCTCCTTCCTATGTCCATTCTGATTGGGGAGCTGCTTTCCTCTCCCATGAAGTACATTCCTATTTTACCTCCTTGGGCATTGTCTCCAGTTTTACTTCTCTATACAACCCCCAAGGTAATGGGCAAGCCGAGAAGTATAACGGTATTATCTGAAAAACTGTCACCTAGCTACTAGATCCAAAGGCTTAGAAATTGCCCAGTGGGAGAGAGTCCTTGATGAGGCTCTCCATGCTATTCGATCCCTCTTGTGTACGTCCACTAACTGTACCCCTCACGAGAGGCTTTTCAACTACCCTCGTCACTGCGGTTCTGGCTCTTCCCTCCCGTTTGTTGTTAACACCGGGCCCTATCCTGTATAGATCCGAAATTCATTCTAGTAAATTTGACCCACTTGTCAAAGAGATGGAATTCCTGGAGGCCAACCCACTTTATGTTCACATTAAATTCCCGGATAGGTGCGAATCTACTGTTTCTCTCCATCATCTGGCCCCCAGAGGTGAACCTCCGGTAGACCATCCTTCACTTTTGGAGCCATCTCAAGTTCAGACACCTCCGGAATCTAGTAGACAGCACAATCCAATGCCACCTCCGGAGAATCAACTAGAATCCACAAAGATTTTTTGTGATGAACTCAAAGACTCTCCCTGTGATCTCTTACTGAGTGTCAGTGATGTCGTATGACAACCTGCATCTGAAGACACTCCACCTAGTCGCCCTCCCTCCGAGTCTGACAAACCCCCTCTTCATTCTTCGAGACTATGGCGCCAGCCACGTCATCTGGATAATTATGTTTTGTAAAAAATAAATTTGGGAGGGGAGGAAGAGTGTGGTGGCAACACTGGTCAATTTCCCCTTTTGTCTGGCAACATTATTGTAGTCTCCCTCATGTGTTCTCTGTGTACCATACTTGTATTTTGTTGAATATAACCTCACTGATATATTATGAGGTATCTTGTTACAATATGTAACATTCAAAATACTACTGCTAAAATGTATCAATTAGGAGAATAAACACAATGCAGGGAACATTAAATCTTATTTAAAAAAGAAATTACACTATAAATACTGTAAAAGTGCTTTCAGCTTTAATAGCCCACTTCAGAAAAATTTCAAGAAATTTCTTGAATTCTTTCTGAAATGGGCTAATATCTTTTTTAATTAAGATTTAATGTCATTGAGTCATTGAGCTGTGTTTATTCTCCTAATCATTTGCCACTTTTAAAGATTCCCAAAAGGAACTTAAGCTCATATCCATTCAGCATATCTTGCTTAAGTATAGTCCCAATTTCTCCATACTTACTGCCTTGATTAGAGCAACAAGTGAATTCTCTCATAAATAAAAAATGGAACACCACCACCTTATAACACCAGGGTCACGGGAACAGGCAGGGATAAAAATTGGAAAGTAGATCAATTTGCAATAGATAGACTTAAGGTATTCCCCATAAAAAATGTAAATACTAAGATCAAGGAAGTGGACTATATTCGGTCAGATTGTTCAAATTCTAGCTCTAGCCTAAATTTTTGTCAGAGAGATTAGTTAACCTTTCTTTTTTATATATTTTGGGCTATTTTAATTGGGTAACTTCAGATATCTAATCTACTGAAATTTAATTTGAATCAAAAGTAATGTTCTAAAATATATTAATATGAATAAAATTCTTTTAATTGTATATTAATAGTATTCTATTTTTATCTTTTAAAATAGGTTAATGTCATTGGTGACAGTGTAGGAGCAATTATGGTTTATGATGCTTTATGTCGTACATCACAAATTGGAAGTCATTTTGGTAGTGAAACTAGCATTGCTGATATGGATCAGTGCCAAGAAGCAGCATCCCATCATTATTCATCACATTCAGCACTTTTTCCTATTTCTAATCATAAGAAAGATGATGATGATGATATTTGTGGAAGATCATGTATTCAATCTTTAGAATCAGGGAATGGGAATCACGATCCATCAAGGTTTGTTTAAAATTAAGATTTAAAAAGATATTATGTAACAGTTAATTTAATTTTTCCTATAACCATTATGTAATGCTGATTATTATATTAATTATTCCATATTTTAAGAATATTATAATTAAACATATAAAATAAAAATAAAAAATAAAATCCATCCCTGTCATCTTCAGCCATCAACCTCATTGAGGACCTCTTGGTTCTCTGATCTGGAGACAGGACAGTTTTCCCTGGACTCCAGATTACCTCTCCATATATGAAAAGTTTTTGAAATGAGCTTTCATATTGGAAATAAAATTTTTATTTTGCATACTAATACTTTGGAAATAGCTACAAGTATCCTTCCTATAACATGACTTCCTACAACACTGTTTCATTCTAACATGATTTGAAAATTGCAGAAACCCTGATATAACACGGTACTTCTACAACACAGTTTTACTTAACATATTTAGAAAATTACATTTACTCTCCTACAACACAAAACATTTTCATTAATTTCTGTAAATCCATACTAGGGACACCCAATACACACAAAAAGGAATTATTTGGAAATACTTTACTAAAATTAATCATAAATGCAATTTTGCTAGTTTGCCTGAATGGGATGATATGCAGTCTATTTTCAATTTCTATTTGAAATTGAGTTAATTGGTGGCCATTGAATATTTTGTGTTCCAAACATTCAGTTCTTGGATAAAAAATAAGTTTTTATTCTTCGCTGTGTTCCAAAAGTTCAGTTCTTGGATAAAAAATAAGTTTTTATTCTTCAATAGAGGAATGTGAAAGAGAAAAAAAAATATTTTTTATTTTTATTTTGGGTATATGTTAAGGAACAATTGTGTTTTAGTAGGTTGTAGCGGGTTAGATTACAAATTTAGTAAAGAAAGCAGAAAATACACAAATTTTAAATGCATAAAAAAGTGAAGTTGAGAAAATGTAGTTGATATTGTTAAAGAAAAAAAAACATTATTGTTTTAATGAAACATTGGTAAGGAAGATATACCGGTAATTATTAAATGAATGTTTTATAGGCTATATACTTTTCTCTTTCCTTTTGTTTCATGTTTATTGTTTTTTTTATACCATTAGAGGGATGATATGCAATCTAGTTTTGTTTTCAATTTGAAATTGAGTTAATTGGCAACAACTGAATATTTTGTGTTCCAAACATTCAGTTCTTGGATAAAAAATAAGTTTTTATTTCTTTAATAGAGGAATGTGAAAGAGAAGAAAAACTTTTTTATTCATAAATTTTTTTTGGGTATATGTTAAGGAATGATTGTTTTTTAGTGGATTGTAGCAGGTTAGATTACAAATTTTGTAAAAAGAGATCAGAAGATACACAAACTTTAAATGCAAAAAAAAGTTCAGAAAGTGAAGTTGATATTGTTAAAGAAAAAACATTCTCATTTTAATCAAACAGTGGTAAAGAAGATATAATTATTAAATGAATGTTATATAGGCTGTATATTTTTCTTTCTATCCTTTTGTTTTATATATATTATTTTTTTAGTCTTACATATATATGTATTTTTTCTTTCTTTATGTTTCATGTTATTAAGAAACTTAATAAAAATTAAGTTTCTTATGTGGAATTAAAGAAAGTTATTTGTTTTTAATTGGTTTTAGAACATAACTCATCTTTTTGTATTGGCTCCAGGACTCATATAACAGAGTTTCACACAACACGGTGTTTTTCAGGAACCTATTTACCATGTTATAGGAGGGATACCTGTACTAATGTAATCCTAATAAATTATTGGAATATTTAAAATAGTCAAATAATTTAAATTTGCATTGAATTTTATATTGAACAGTAAAATAATTTTTTTTTTCATTTTAATCTGAGAATTATATTACAGATTCCCCAATTTGTATCATTTCATGTTACAATGTCCATGTATTTACATCATTGCCCCAGATCAAATTTATAAATCAAAGTTAGTAAAATAATCTCAACTATTTTAGGATTCTAACTATTAATTGCAACTAAATTCTATTATACTGCTTTTATGTTGTTAATTAATTGGAATCTAAGTTGAAAGTTGTTTGCATCTCACTTATGTTTAAGTTGTCTTACCCCAAATACCACCTATCTAATTACATTCATCAATCCAAAACTTGTATTCAATATTTGGCATTTGGGTGGAAAACCAAACTGCTTCCATTAATTTATAATGAAAACAAAAATCAATTGCATGGAATTGTGTTGCACTTCATATCATACATCACAGATTTGTCAATTTTAAAAATTATTCTATAAATAATTATCATTGAAACTGATACATTCATGCTAATGTTGATGATGTTAATGAAAACTGTTCATCATATTTTGGAGTATATTTTGAGGATGATCTCACACTCTTCTCGACATTCTTCAGTACAATGATGTTCTAAAATGAGATGAATAATTTAATAAACTGTATAAATATATCAATTTCAATTTCAAATAGTTTTAAGAATTATTATTTACAAGATAATTTTTAAAACTATTATTTTTTTTATAGTGACAAAATGGCTAAGTTCCCATATTTTTACCATTAATAAAAGAGAGAGAGTTAAATCACTGAGTATGCTCTCTTTGAAGAATGAAGGATAAAGTGAAAAGATTAGGAAAGTATGAGAAAAGAGAAAGAATATTCCTAAAGTGCAGCAGGCAACTAGCATTAGAAAGAACACTTTTTGTTGTTTCTTGTGATGTGTGTGTGTGTGTGTGTTATATGGTGGATGAATTCTGCACCTCCCCTATAAGGAATTTCTCACTACTAATATTTGTTATTGCACAATATACTATTTTAACAAAGTTAAGGAACACTACACTAAAGGAACCAGACACAAAATGAATACTAGTAGTGCATTAAACTATTACCAATGAACATTCAGATAAGTTACATTGATCAATCACACAACCTATGATATAATCAGTAAATTTTAAGTGGACAAAACATTAATTTGAAAACTATCTGTATAAAATAATAATTATTGTAACATTATTATGTTACAATAATTATCATGTTACAATATACATACAATATACATTATAACAATACAATATACATTACAATATACAATATACATTATCATGTTACAATAATTATTACCATGTAATGGTAGACATAATTACATAGCAATGGTAACGATATAATGGTATTACCATATAATGGAAGACACACTTAACATCTTATTAAGATGACATGTATGTCTAGGCATTAATCTTATTAAGATATCAAGTGTGTCTAGTTTTAGTCATTTCTGACTTGCAACGGCATAAATTTTAGGAATTTCCAACTTATGATAATGGGATTTGAACTGAATCTCTTTGTCAAAGACTACAGTGCATTCTGCTTAATCGGCCCACCAGATAATGGGACCAGCTGCTTATTTGCAGAGCCTGATTTAAATGTGCTAAATTAAGCATAATTTATTCTATTTATTAGGACCAGCAGAATCAGTTCAGACTCTTTCAAAATATAGTGAGATGGGGCAGTGCAGTTTGAAAGCATTGCATTTCTATGCACATGACTTGTAAACACTAATAACATCAATTACTTGGTAATGACACCAACAAAAGAACTGTTTATTAGTGGTGATTGTATTAGTTAAATGTTATACTATGCTTTTTCAAACTATTTTGTTTTTAATTTTGCTTTTTTATTATTGATAATCAATATGTCAAAAAAAAAAATCTAACACATGCTGAGAAGATTGCTTTGCTATACAAGACCAAAAAGCAATTTAACTGCATTCAATGGCAACTTTCACACTTGGAGTAGTAAAAACAACTACACATTTAATAAAGCAAGAAAATGAACTACGACAAGCTAGGGCATCCTGTGAATGTCAGGAAAGAAGTTCACATAAAAGAAAATGAGAAGGAAAAGATCCCAATGTAAAAGATGCACTAAAACAATGGTTTTCTGTTGTAATCAAACGAGATGTGCATATCAATGGGCCAATACTGAAAAGTAAAGCAGAGAAGTTTGGCTAAAAAGCTAGGCTGAAATGATTTCCAAGCAACAGATCGTTGGCTGTCAAGGTGGAAAGCTCAGAATGAAATTAAGTACAAAAAAAGGACATGGTGAGAAGGGTAGTACAGATTTTGAAAGTGCTGATAACTGGAAATCAATGATGTTACCCAATTTGTTTCAGCAATATTCCTCTGATGATATTTATAATGCTGATGAAACAGGCTTATTCTATTGTTGCATGTCAGATGGTTCATTGGTCTACAAACACAAAATCGTAATGGATTCAAAAAAGGCTATGGATCGAGTAAATGTGTTTATGCTGAGCAAATTATCAGGAGTGGATAAATGGAAGCTTTTGGTGATTGGGAAAAGAGCAAAACCAAGGTGTTTTAAGGGATTAAGACTAGACGGTTTACCAGTTATCTACAAATGGAATAAAAATGCTTGGATGACATCTGAAATTTTTGAGTAATGGCTAAAAAATTGGAATGCTGAACTATAACGTGATTCAAGAAAAATTCTGTTGGTTGTTAACAACTGTGCTACATACTCTTGCATTGATTATTATAAGCAACATTCGAATGGAATTCTTCCCTCCCAATACAACATTGATATAACCAATGGATTTGGATATTATAAATAACTTGAAGATGGCATATTGCACAAAGCTAGTAAACACTTGAAGTCATTGAGAATGATCTCTCTACACCAATATTAACAGCAAAAGCAATCAGTGCAAAGGTAACAATTTTGCAGGCATTTCAATATATCACTGATAGCAGGCATGAGATCAACTACAAGATAATTCAGAACTGTTTTGCTTACTGTGTCTTTAAGCATCCAGACATAGAGAATGCTAATGCAATACCAGTCGAAACTGAGACTTCACTGCCACTACAACAAGCTGAAAACATGGAGGAGTTTTTGAATGCTGACGAAAATCTTAAATGTTATGATGAAAATGATCAAGAGGACCAGGATGTTGTTGATCAAAATATTGCAATATATCTGAAAACTCATCTAGTAGTGATGATGATGACATGGCCAAGCCTGAGCAAGTGAAACACAAAGATTCAATAAAATGTATTGCATACTTAAGGCTGGTTCATAGTTCGTCGGAACGGAAAAGGAAAAGGAAAGGAACATGTTCCGTTCAAATTATTTGTTTTTAATTGGTTTTGGCTTGTAACTCATCTTTTTGTATTGGCTCCAGGTCTCATATAACATTGTTTCTTGCAACACGTTGTTTTTCAGGAACCTATCTACTGTGTTATAGGAAGGATACCTGTATTGAAAATTAAGGATTAACCTTGAAATAGGCTGTTTAAATAGAAATCACAAACTATCCATGACTATGGCAAAAAAATATTGAAGTTAGCTTGACTGACAAATATAGCCTAAATTATGAAGTACAGTATGTTCCTTATTTATGCAATATTGATTTATGCTGTGTCAAAGATGTGTGGATATGTAACTCTTTAAATTTTTGTTGAATTTCCATAAATTGTGAATGGAAAATTCATTAAACAATCATAAATCAACATTTACTAAGGGATTTACACAATCCAAATAATCCTATCAAGCCAAACTTCCCTTAGCGGTATATTTTTAATAATAACTGCCAAATTAATGATTATTTTTAAACCCTGCACCTAGCGCACGGTATCAATTTGATAGAATTTAAAAAATTCGTAAAAAATCATTAATTATGAAATTTAAAAAAAAATCTGGAAAAATTTCTAGCTTCCTAACCTCCTAGTAGATATCAGATGCACTGAACCAATTTGGCATTAATTCCCTCGTCTTTTAAATAAAATATACATGTATTAATTTTACAGCGTGAGCAATTAAGTTATTATTACTTTTTTTAATAATACATGTTATCGATTTCTAAAAATAGCTTCTGTGCTTACGTGACATCATCTGAGATGTCAAGAGTGTCAATTACTTTTGTGCTTTGTAGTGAAGCATACACTAGATTTTTACAGTATATTGTTAACTTTTTATTTTTCCTCCTTTTTAAAACCTAATTTACTTAATTTATTCTACTTGTATATATGATTAAACTACTTTAGTCATATATAAAAATGAGTAACCTTAATAATGGATATTTAATTTATAAACCACTCGAAAGAGGCCCCACAAAAATTCCCTTAATTTACACTTAAAGGCTTTGCAAAAGAATCAGGAAATAAAATGAACATGTCATACCTTGTTCATGGGGAAATAAAGGTGAATCACAAAAGATTCAATTTCAGCAGAATTATTACACGTTTGTGGGGCCTCTTTCAAGTGGGACACCCTGTATAACTTATGCTAGATGAATTTCAGCATGATGCATCCTATACTTCATGTTTTCTACTGTTCTACACAATTTCCAAACAATGTGATTGTCACTGGATCTAGCAGTATAGGATGCATCATGCTGAAATTCATGTTTTCTACTGTTCTACACAATTTCCAAACAATGTGATTGTCACTGGATCTAGCTGATTCACTGTTCTATATCTATACTTCATGTCATAGGTACAAGATAGTGAATCAACTAGATTCAGCATCAGATCAACAATGCACAGAAATAATGTAGAATGGTAGTAAAAACACAGACTAGGACATACTATACTGAAACTTATCCATCTTAAGTTATATATTTTGTGATATAAGCAATGACTTATTACAGTAGGTTATTAGGGTTTTAAGGGAGTGAATATTCATTTATACAGTGGATTCCGCTTAATTGGGACATGTTGGGACAAATCCATAAGTTATATATTTTGTGATATAAGCAATGACTGGGAGTGAATATTCATTTATACAGTGGATTCCGCTTAATTGGGACATGTTGGGACAAAGCCATTTTTGGCCCAATTAAGCAGCTGTCCCAATTAAATGAAGTAATTATAAATTCTAAAATAAAATATATAATTTGTAGGTAAATAAATAATAGGTAAAAAATAATAATTAGCTATCTATTTTAATGATTTATTAAAATAGGTACCTAATTATTAGCTTTCTACCGATCTCCTCTGACTTCATCTTCAACACTAGGCCGCTGATATTCATGCCTTGCCTGCTAACTATAGAAAACAATTTGTAAAGTCGCGATTAGAACGAATGTCAATAATAATAAATTACAAACTAAGCCTAACGGTTCTAACGACTCTGCAATCCAGAGTTCGGCCTCGCTGAGGTCTTTAACTTCTAACTTAAAATTAATTAACTACAAAACAATCTAACAACAATTATCGTTAACCACCAAAGCAAGCCCGGAAATCGGAACTTAAACTAAAAGTGCCGATTATGTGTTAGACTAGAACAAACAACAATGTTAGAAACTTACACTAATATATTGAAGGAATTCTCAAACAAGTTAATAACAAAAAAATATAAATTTATTAGACTCCAAAACACTTACAAAAGTGTTAAATAAATGCTTTATTGAAACTATAATAAAAACATTTACAAAAGTGTTAATAAATGCTTTATTGAAACTATAATAAACACTTACAAAAGTGTTAATAAATGCTTTATTGAAACTATAATAAAGCGCAAATGTTAATCAAAAAGCTTGTTTAATAAATTCAAAATCTCAACAATTAATTATTTACACAAGAGAACCTTAAATACTACTTAAATCTACTACCTCCACCTCCGACACAAACTTCAAACAATAGTCAATCTTTACAAGAACTCAAATGTCACTTTGCCAACTTCACGTTCAATACAACACCTCAGTTATCAAACAACACCTCATGAGTCGTCAATTGCGTCGGTTTTTATGCCAAGTGACTTACAGTCCCGTGGTGCTTCATTTACATACTTATACGTAACAAGTTTAAAGTTATTAGCTTACAGAGTAGTCAATTCCTGTCATCCTCTTTACAATTTAATTATATATGAACAAAACATCAATACGAGATCATTCTTACATTCTCATATCGGACCAGTGGTAAAATTACTTAGATTAGATGATGTCGTCATTACCCGGGACAGCTCTTCTGGAGGACGGTTATTGATTCCCTATCATGTGATTGCGAATGGCGACGGAGAAGGTGGAAGTAAGTTAACTCGTAAACTAAAATATAATACCTATAAGTAAGAAAATAATGATAAATAATAAAGTGCATAATAAAATAAAATAGGATAGGTCAAAGTTAACTTCCTCACAAATTGTTCTAATGCTTCTTTGACTTCTGGATCCTTTCCATCATGATTTCTTTTGGATGTTCCCAAAATTAATTTCTGTAATGCCCATTCATCATGCAGTTGATTTTCTTGTTGTAGGAGACGCACTATGATAGATTTTGGTTTATTTCAGCGAGTCTGTGATATCTTGTATTAAATGACTCGCTTTTAATTTTGTCCAGCAAAGCAATTTTACTTGAAAGTGTAAAATCTTTTATTGACATCTTGGCAAAGATTTAAAAATTTTAAATAAAATCGACACTTGATATCTTGGCAAAGATTTAAAAATTTTAAATAAAATCGACGTGCAAAATCATTTCTTAGCATCTTGGCAAAGATTTAAAAATTTTAAATAAAATCAACACTGTAAATGATCTTGGTAAAGATTTAAAAATTTTAAATAAAATTGACACTGTAAATGAATATCTCTAGGTACAATGGCAGACTCTTAAGTAGACGCACACTTGCCAGACTCACCACGACAGATAGATATACTTGCCAGATGCACGACGATAGATAATTAATTTGCATCACACTGATCTTAAACAGACACACTTGCCAGACTCAGGATGATAGATAACTGATTCTCATCACACTAGTGTTGCCAAATACAATATGCACAGTTGCCAGACTCACGACGATAGATAACTGATTTTCATCATGCTAGTGTTGCTAAATAATGTATTGTTATGTATTATTTATCAATGATGATATTTACTTATAATTTTCTAAAGGCTATGTATTATTTATCAATGATGATATTTACTTATAATTTTACTAAAGACGGATGTTTATATTAGTGTGGCGACAGTGTGTCGACGATGTGTATATAATAGGATGCGAAGAAATGACCTGCTCCATTGTGAGACGATGTGTATGTAATAAGACAAAAAGAAACAACCCGCTCCATTGTGTTAGTCTGTATTGTCTTGTAGAAAGGCTTAACCTGAAAAATTACTGGTACAATAAAATGTTGTTATAATTTTTATATAAGGAATTTTTTAAGAAAGCACACAATAAGTATTAGTGTACATAGTGTTGCCATACATTCGAAAAAAATATATCAAAAATTGAAAATTCCTTTTCTGCTACTGTCCCAATTAAGCATTTAAATTATGTATTAGTTTGGTTTCCGTTCTTTGAGATTTGTCCCAATTATGCGGCTGTCCCAATTAAGCGGAATCCACTGTATATCATATGCAATAATAATATGTGGAGGTTTATAATCAATTTTAAGTATCTGTCTGTTAAAAAAAGAAGCTGACTAATATGATGATAAAATTTATGATGATATCTTATTTGCAAATAATGCAAATAAGATATCATCATAAATTTTATTTGCAAAAACATTAATAGTATGAAATCCATGAATTTTGGACATTTCCAACTTCCAGTAGCAGGGTTTGAAATTTTTGAAACTAAACTCCATCGTAAGTTGACTACAGTCAAACCTGTTTTTGTGCGGGGGATAGGGACCGCATAAAAGAAATCGCATAAAAAAAAATATCCTGAAACTTCGTAAGCAGCTATAAAATATATCGTTTGCAACATTTTTAAAAAAAAATTTTTTTAATGTGGTAAATAGGGACCGCATAAAAAAGTCCCACATAAAAAAATATGTAATTAAAAATCTCAAAAACCTCACGATGTAGCTAGAAATTGGTTATTCAAACAAGGAAAAATTGAATTTACATACCGGAACATTTTCCGGTCGAGAGGTATGTATTTTTTTACTACGTTAATCACAGGACGGTTATCAACTACTGTTACTAGATGGCGCAATATGTACATGAAAAGTACTTTTTAATCTGCCGCACAAAAAAAAATCGCACATAAACAGTCGCACAAAAAAAAACCGCACAGAAATGGACCGCATAAAAACAGGTTTGACCGTCTAGAAATCATCTTTAAGAAACTAAAAACTAGTGAACTGTTGCACATCTGTTTTTAATTAATTAAATAATTTGTTTTCATTATTATATGTTAATTATCATTTAGTTAAATATATTTTTATATGGTTATAATTTTATTAATTTTAATAATGATATTGTTGGATTTGAATTGATTGTTAAAAAAAATAACAATTGACTGAGCTAATTAATCACATGATGCAATGATGAGCTGTTTTACAGAGCTCTATTTTGTCGGAAGTTCACATAATCAGGAGTCATTAACCAAAACATTTTTTCTTTCAAAAAACATGGCGTTAACCGCAGCTGTTGTTATCCAAGGCCGTCATTAACCAAGGTATCACTGTATTTTTATGTTCTCAATCATTTTTCTCTGCTTTAGCTTTTTTCTTTTTAAATAACAAGAAGCATAAGTAATAAAAGTGGGGAAGAATACTCCATTGAGTTTTTGATTAACTTCCTGAATTTTTAACTTATGAATTGTCAAATTGAAGAATTTCAGCAATATTTTTGGATACTAAGATATTCTGAGATTTCTGGTTTCAATTAATTAGTCCTGTTAAATAAGTTAATCACTACAGTGAAGCAATGAATCTGACTCTAGCTGGCTCAATAATAAAAGCTGGCTAGAGTAAGGCACATCACTAAAAACTCTGCTTGGTCTTTCTCAGAACCATTCATGAAGTATGACATCTAACAGACAGTGTTTTAAAAATAGTATCTCAATATTTTTTTGGAATGATTGTTAATAATTTCTTTTCTGTCACAAGAAATTCAATCAATCCATTATTTAAAATGCATATTATTGTAAAATGTCATTTTGAGAGTTAACAATCATATGCTAGGAAAGAGATTATTCTGTACTACTGCAAGCAAAACATTTCAAATTAATTACAGAATAAATTGCAAACATTTCTAGTTAATTTATACTAAAATATAGAAAGTGCTGCAAAATCCATTGAATAATCTTTGTAATTTTATTGAAACATTTGTGAACTGAAATGAAACATCTAATTGAGGAAGCATAGTATGACAACATAGCTTCTTTTACTGTATAAAGCACTGATAGCAGGAATCAAATTCAAATTTTTGCCATAAATAATTGTTATTATAAATTTGGCCTTTATATCTGTTTTTATTTCTTTTTGCTCATAGTATAAAAGAGAACAAACATTTTAAGTTTTTTATAGCATTATTTTAAATGTTTCTAAAAAATAATATTTTATATCAGTTCATATTTATTATACATGTAAGAGTTAACTACTTATTTAATGAAATAAATTACTTATTTTCAATCATTTAAAATTTTTGCTTTAAAATATAATGAAAACGGTTTTACCTGCAATGCACTAAAACTGGCAGAGCTTCAGATGCTTGGCAATCTCTAACAAGTCGAACTAATTCCAAAATTGGCTGGACGGATGTTGGTACACCATGATCAGGCCATGTTGCATAATGAAACTGACAAATAGTTCTAGTTTCATCTTCCCAACAAGCTTTCAAAGTCCTAACTAGAAAATCAGGACATACTTGACGCCATTTTACCTGTATTAATAAAAATTGTTTAGCATTTAATCATATAATATACAAATATCATTTATTTAAAATTTGCAGTTCTTATTATCAGAAATTATGCAGATCTTAACATTTTGATGATTACACTTGAATCATATTCAGGATACTCAAGACACACTAGGTTTGGCCATTTTTGTTGGTCATCAAACAAAACAAAAATGGCCAAACCTAGTGTGAATTAGTCATACTAAGTTATTCAGAAAGTAATTTTGTTTTTTCCCCATGAGTGGCGTAAGTTGTATTTTTACCTGCCAATTTCATTCTAAGCCATATTGTCATTATAAATTTTGACAGCTGACATACAATTCAAAGTATATTTATAAAAAAAATTTTTTTCATTCTGGGCAGTTGTTTTTTTGGTGTTGTATCAAAAATGGAAAAAAGGAGTATTTTTGGCATATTTTGCTTTTTTATTACCAAAAAAGTAAAAATGTTGTTCAAGCAAGAAAAAGTTATGTGAAGTGTAGGGAGAAGATGTGTTAACAGAATGCCAGTGCCAAAACTGGTTTGCAAAATTTTGTTTTGACAATTTCGATATTAAAGATACACCTTGTGTTGGAAAGTCAATTGAAGCTGATGATGACAAAATAAAGGTGCTGGTTGAAGCAAATAGCCAAATAACAACATGAGAAATTGCTGAGATTGAATTTGTTAAATTCAATTGAAGGGTTTGGTGCAAGAACCAGTTAAGTCACAAAAAGCACATTTCAAGAATATGAATATGTATTTGGACTTACCTGGTTTTTTCATCAAATATATAAAATTTGACATACGACTTGTAAAAGAGGACGTAAATAACATGACAACAAAATATAAACCAAAATTGAATCATAAGTTATTACTGTGTTTTTATATATGATTCATACAATAACTCATTTTCAACCAAAAGTGGACTTAACTGGTTTTTGCACCAAACCCTTCAATTATTCATGACTATATAAGGACTTGGTTTTATTTCAAAGCTCAATATTTGAGTTCCACACATTCTCAAAGAAAGAGATTTGCTCCATCACATTGACATCCATGATTTGCTGCTCAAACGTCAAGAAAATGATCCATTTCTGAAATGAATCATAACTGGTGATGAAAAATGGATTCTTTACATCAATGTTGAACGCAAGCGATCATGGAGCAGAAGAGATGAGCCACTCAAAGCACTTCGAAAGCAGATATTCATAAAAAAATGTGATGCTCTTTGCTTGGTAGGATTTCAAGGGAATTGTTTTGTTTGAGCTTCTACTAGACAATTCCACAATTAATTCTGAAGTGTACTGCTGAATTAACTGTGGCACTAATTGGACAAATTGAGTGATTCCATCACACAGAAGAGGCCAGAATTGATTAACAGAATGATTTATTAGTAATACACTCGAAATTTTTTTAATGTTTTAGTTACTACTTTCACTCGATCAGTCACCATCACAAAATGCCTCATTCTATAAAGTTGTAACTGAAAATAATTTTTACGCAACAGCTTCTTAAAATATTTTATTTTTTATGATATGCCTAGTAATAATAATCTCCATATTAATTGCATATTTTTTCATTTTTTATTAAACGTGATATGCTTCTAATTACTTTATAGTAATTCATTTAAAGTTGAAATTTTCATTTTTTTAACGGTCTATATAAATATTTTAAATGTCGTTAAAGCTTAAAAAAATTATAATTAAATCGTTTCTTCTATTTATAATTTCTTGTGACAATTAAAACGTGTGATTTTTAATTTATCGCGTAATTTTTATGGATTAAAAACTAATTTTTAATATAATTTAAAATATTATGTAACCTCGAATTATTGATCAAATTCTGTAACGTTTAGGTTATTCGTTGTATATCGTATGAAATTTTGTATTACAAAAAAAAAATGCTAAAAATAATATATTTATTAAACAAGTAAGTTTAGTTTTTAAAAAGATGATAAATTTTATATTTTTTTATTTCTATTGTTATTAAATAAACGTTTCCATTTTAAATTTTAACCAAATGTTTATGACAAATCGGTATAAATTCGAATTGTGGCTTTATATACTAAATTAAGTACACTTCAACACTGACTAAAGTTGATAAATACAAATACGTTTTACTATATGAAGAGAATAGAAAAAGAAATATCGATGACAATATCTTCTCACGTAATTACAACTCCTTTATGTACGCAAGGACCGTTCTTTCCTTCTAATAATGCAGGCCAGAGATATGTTTTGATGTGATCTGATTCTTGGTTTGATGTATGGAAACGAACGTGCATATCGCGGCGAAATATCCGAGCTTCGTACTCGATAAAAAAAGGAGGTGTCTGATTACATAAACCCCAAGCCAATCGGACACAATCCTTAACATATTGTAGCAGACCATCGCATTTCTTTAAGCAAGGATAGTCATAAAGAGTTGCCCATATTTGAGTGCAAACTTCCTGAAAAAATAGAATTTAATAATTAGTTAATCATTATAAAATTATTAACTTTTATAGATATTTTTAATATTAATTGTAAGTCTATTACTTTTTAAAATATCAATTTTTATGCTATCTTAGAGAGATTTTTTTCTCTTCCATTCTGCTAAAATTTATCGATAAGTTTTCTTTAATATGACAAGGATACAAGTGTAGAAATTTCTTAATATAGGTCTATTCTAAAATTAAATCCGACCAATTACTAATTAAAAATATAAAATAATAACAATATTAAGAATATTAATTTAGAAATGCACAGGAACATTAAAAGTCATGCACATAGCTTTAAAATTATAAAATATATTTTGTTTTGAACTCTTAATCATAAATAGTAATTGAATTCAACTTTCCATCTTTCTAATAAAATATTTTATAAGCTTCTATGAAGTTATTTTGGAAAGAAGTATTCTGCACTTCCATAAAAAAAGCTGTTTACCATCAGATTATTATGAAACTTTACAAAAATGATTAAGACAATGAGTAGAATATAGTTGTCCATTATCATTTTCCCATAAAATTGATGGGGTCAGCACTATAACCGAAAATATTTAAATCTCTTGAAAAGCTTATAACACTAAAATCAATGGACACTAGGTAAATAGAATTCTGTATATTTTATGTTAAGATAATTTCGATAATACTGTATTAGCATTCAATAGTAATTATAATCTGTACGTTAAGAGTATTCCCCTAGAAAAATCGTCATGTGTTGTCATAATCCTTAAACTAATAAAAATGAAGACAGAAATATCGTTTAGTTCTTCATATTTTAATGATGTTTATTAGCAATTAACAGAAAGTCCAACAAAATAGAATGGTCAATCAGTTGGCATGCACAATAGAATTAGTAGGTGTTAATTACCTATTAAAACGTCGATAATTCGTAGAATTTAGGACCAAAGTAGCAACCGTTTAGAAGAAAATAAAAATTTGTTCAGAAATATAACAAATTTTTTAATATTCATATAAACATAACCGGGAAATAAAAAAATCAGTCGATGTCATTTTAACTTATAATGCAACTTTTTCCATCATGTGATATTTTCACACATTAATCGATCATTCTATTTTAGTCAGATTACTTTTTAATGCTTATAATGTAATTAAAATCATTATTTTTTAAAATCTGTTAACCGATTGATTTACGTTTACTCAAATGTTTATTTCATTTAATATTAATTAAACTGTTAATAAAGATTCTTCGTTAACTTTCTCGTTTTTAAAATATCGATGAACATTACAAATAATTTCGCTTCCTTGGCAATGATTTGATTTTCCATGTTCTAAACTCGAATTACTCACCGTCATGAATAAAAAACAAACTAAACCAAGAAAATCAAACCTACTGTAGCCCTCTAATCCACTGACAATACTATTCGATAAGTATTCGCTTCTCATTAGTTGAAACGAAGAGAAAACTCTAAGTATACAGTGTATAAAATGGTTTTTTAACAAAGGCATTGAAAAATCCTCTTTACGCCTGCGATATATCGAAATAACCACTTTTGAACTAATTGGCTTATTTTTATCTATTTTTGGTAGTAATATTTTCCCATTAAAGATAACCTTGATGTCAAATGATTTGTTTCTTTGTCCGTTTCAAAATAGCGGAGGTTAACTTTATATATTTTTGTAATAATTATGGAACCATTCAAAAGATTTTTATGAAATTCAATATATTGGCTATACCATTGAAAGTGATTTTTAAGACATATATTTTAATCTCTAATCTTTAATCACTCCAAATAAAAGATATTTTCGGAAGTTGTCAATTATTGCTGTTTTTCATCATAGCAATAATTGGCAACTTTGTTGTAACGGATTCAGGGTTTCTTGATCTCTTCAGGTTTTTCAACATTCTGTTATTATGCAATAAAAAATTAGGTAGAAACACTAAAAGCAATAATTTGGAATATTAAAAGATTATTTTGAAACCTCGAATTACTATCTGACAAAAAGACAAATGAAAAATTGCTAATATCACTGCGTACAGTATCATGTTTAGTATTATTGTGTGAAGTTTCGTTATAAAATGTGCACCCATCATTGTGCAGTTTTTATAACGCACTCGTTGAATTTTTGGAAAACAGTAATAGGCAATTATACTTTATTCATTGGCCTGAACATATTTACTTCACTAAGTTTCGTCAAAATGGATTGAAACGGACAGAATCTCTATGGATGTGCAAATACTTCTTTTACAAACAACCTTACGGAAGAATAAAAATAATAAAATATCCACGAAAGAGCATATCTTTTGTGCTAATCATACTATTAATTATTTATACAATGTAAAATTGAATAAATAATTATTAATGCTATATAGTTATCACAAAAGTCATTGACGGAAAACAAAGAAGTGATAGAACAAAAGAATAAGCCATTCAATAGTTTTGTTTATTGTGCGATGTAGTTGACAAATCAAAATAAATTTATTTTCCAATTGAGCTCATTGAAAATTTCATTTTGTTTGTATAGATATTTCAATATTTTCCAGTTTACCTCTGTGCTCATCATTATTATTAAAAAAACTATTAACCAATGTTATATGCTTAAATTTAATAAATTAGAAGTTAAAATTTGTTTTGTATAAATCTAATAAATTGAGTTATTGGTAATTTTGTGTACATAACTTAGCAATACTGTATTATAAAATCATTTATTCTAGACTCTATATATATATATATATATATACAGTACGTAAATTTATCATAATTATAGCAGTCTATGAAAACTTTTATCATATATCCAAGAATGAATAATAATGTAGCAATAGGATGCGAAATTATAAATAACGAGCAGAAACGAATGACATAAATGAAAAAAATCAAATTAAAATTGATATTAACTTGACAAATGCATTAAAATCAGTATGTAAATTGATATGCACACCATATCAAATGAACAGTGGAACAATAAATGCTGATGGAAATGATTTTTCAGCGGAAGTCTTCATCTTATTCAAATAAGGGAAACATGTAGTATTAGCAAGATACTTTTCGTTCAGAACTCTTACGGAAAAGATTCAATAAAACTGATTGAAATAAAAAATCTGGGTTTCTTAAAATAAATGGAATTAAATAATAGTTTGGAAAAGTTCCAGTAATGTCTAGCTAATCATTTTTGATTACTATATATTTTTGATAAGATCTGCTATAATAAGCGATATTGTAATACTGATATGGAGAAAAAATCCTCAGCATTCTTATAAAATATATATTTTAGCGATTTAATATTAACTTTGAATTAAATTGTTAAAAATTGGTATTTTATAGAAAAAAATTACCAATTACTTTTCAGATTTCTGTTTAAAATTATATATCACTAAACGTTTCAATGTTTAATGCTTAATGAAGTACATTTTCAGATAAACAATAATATAATATCTAATCTAATCGAAATAGAATATCTGTTATTTTTTAAAACAAAACGCAGTAATTTCTTTATTTGGTAATATTTCTTCGTAAAATTTGTATATTTTGTAACATTTAAAACAGATGATATTTGTTCAAGAACAAATATCATCTATCTTAAAGAAATAAGGATAAAGTTGCCTGAACATTTTTCAAATAATATAATAAAATTGTTCATATTTTTACATCACTGATTTACGAAACTCACTTTATGAGATTTTTAATTGTGAAGGGAATATTTGAAGAGAACGTTCTGTCAGAAAAGTATATAGGGGGCCTACTGTATTTCTCATCTCATAAAATCCTAGATCAAATTAACTTTTCTTTCTAATATCGAATCGCAATTTTATTAAACATATGAATAAATCAAATAAAACAACAAATTTGTTATCATTTTATATAATGAATTTTTGTAGTATCATTCATGCTTTTTAGTATCCTGAATATTCCTAACTTTATATCATTGTTATATGTATCTATTTTAAGTTTACAAGCTTTAAAAAAAATACTTTATTTCCTAAATTTACCTAATGATTATTTTTAAATTAGATTGTTTTTAAGTTTACATTAATTTTAGCATTATTAAATAATTTTGTACAATAATATACAGTAATCATATTACATAATTTCAATAACACAAAAGGTGTATTAATCCAAAATTTCGAAATAATTAAGCTTAAATAAAGATTATCCAAATGCAATGCCGTAAAATTTAATTCATTGATAATCTAGTCAATTAAAATTTTTCTTTAAGAGATTAAAGAACAAATTTTATGATGTTATATTCAAAGAAGTAAAGCGGCTGTTAACATTAACATTTTACTTTTCCTTAAACATCTTTAAACCGAAACAAAAGCACTAACAGAAAACCTGTAAAATAATTTCAAAAAATTTAATAAATAAAGCATTCAGTACGAAGCTAAAATCATCGACGGAAGCAGAAATAATGATGTAAGAACGTAAATTTATTTTCTAGTCAATATTCATTATGTAGAAAATTTTCATCCAACTCATATAAAAGCAATGAAGATTTTCCTTTCTTGGAAACTGATAGAAAATCCTTTCTAGCTTCTTAACATTTCAACAACTAAACTTTCAGTAGTTTTTTTTCCCATCTTGTTTAATACATTATATATCTAAAATAAATTAAACTTATGATAACATAAAAAAGTTTTTTTTCAATTAACTTATTACACAATGTTATTAAATTCAATAAACAAATTGTTAACAGTGTATCTTTAGAGCAAACAACAAAAATATTACTAAAAATAAAAACCATTAGATTCAAAAATTTTTTTCCATTAATATGTTTATATCAAGCATATTTTATTTATGAATTTAATTTCTAATCGGATTTTCCAAGTAATGTATTTTTGCTACTGTTAAAACGCGAAAATATCATCAACAACTAAACTTTCAGTAGTTTTTTTCCCATCTTGTTTAATACATTATATATCTAAAATAAAATAAACTTATGATAACATAAAAAAGTTTTTTTTTCAATTAACATATTACACAATGTTATTAAATTCAATAAACAAATTGTTAACAGTATATCTTTAGAGCAAACAACAAAAATATTACTAAAAATAAAAACCATTAGATTCAAAAATAATTCATAATCCGCCATGAAAACTAGGTAAGTTTCAAGTTGTACAAAACTTTTTCTACAGCACATAGATATTTTATAAAGTTATTAGGCTCCCTAATGCACAATGCCTTATAAAACATATAATACAGTAGATAAAATACTTTTAGTTCAATGTTACTCTTTTGGAATTCCACTCGACATTTGTTCAGTTTTTCAGGAGACCATAAATAGCAAGATATTACAACTGAATTCTAGAAAAACATTTATAAAACAGTTTCAATCTTTAGATTCAGATACTACATCTGAATCCGAATTCTCTTTGGGTTAAGTCATCGTTTTTCCTTGTGTTCTAGGTGCTTTTGATATCATCTCTTATTTTTATCTTTTCCATGATTATCGGTAATCTCAAGAGAGTTCTTTTCCCATTTCTGCAACTACAATTTTCTCGACGTTCACGTAGTTTTCTAACACGTAAACAGTTTATTTATTTTTTTACTATCAGATATGCACATAATTTTCTTGTTTTCATTCCAAACTCTTCCACAATTTATTTATTGAATTTTATTTCATTCTGAATATTTAAAAATTATTATTATTAATTTTTCAAATTTCCTAAATGTTTTGTAATTAATTTATCGTAACGTAGTCAACAGTATATAAATCTTAGCTGATTTACATAAATAACTAAATTGTGTTAAGTTTCTTTTAGAGGTAACTGTTCAATAAATAAATAAATTAAATCTTTTGAAGATATTTTTTGCAGAAATTAGAACATAATATTCTATAATAAAGTCATTTTATTTTAGACAACAAGATAGACTTTAGATTCAAAATCTAGGATTCAGAAGCTCTTCGTTACCATCTGCTACATCCAATTACAGTAAAGATTGTATTTCGAGAGACGAAAATGGAACACCAAGAATAATTGATTGAAATGGAAGAAGTTTAAGCAGTTTGCAAGAGATAGAAAGATTGAATTGATTGAAAGACTTAAATATAATCTTTGAGAAGGAAAAAAAAAATCATTTTCTGTTTCAATCGGTAATATCACCATTCTACTTTCTTGGATGAGAACTTTCGGATTTAATCAAATTGATTTAAGCATCAAAGGAACTTCACTAACTTATCAGGAATTTGTAAGTTAAGTATCCGATTGGAATGTCAATAAAGGGCTATCCAGCATCGAAAAGATAAATTCAAACGTCCATTAATTCAATTTAAAGCATTATTCATTTAAATTTTGCAGTAATATCTTAAAATTGAAAAATGGTATTCACTATATTTCCAAATTGTTTCGTTCGACTGAGATTAACTTATTTAAAGCATAATTTGGTTAAAGCTCTTAATAAAATCGGTTTTAAGTAACATTCAACAACTAAAATTGTTTAAATTTTTAAAGTTAATTACACAGTATTCAATTTAAGTGAAAATTATATATAAAATCAAGCGTTTCAGTCATTTTTTGTTGTTAATAGTAGTAAATTGAGCAAATAAAATTGATGAAAGTACAGTACTACGATTTCATTTAATTCTTAAAGGAAATTATACTCTGGAAATTATAAACAAAGAAAGAAGAGAATTTTAAATAAATAAAATTTAATATTCTTCTAAGTACTTTCGGAATAATTTAGAATTTTTTCCAAAGTAATATATAAATGCAGATTAAAGTAATAACATTATCCGTCTACAATAAATAGAATCTTGAAGACATTAAAAATAGTAGAGTTTTCATACCGTTTGATAATATTCCACTGTGTTATCTGAATAACGAAGAGTTTAAAAGAAGAGATAAGCTACATGATGTAAAATTTACTAAAGACAAAATATCAATATAAAAATAAAGATGAAAGATATCTTCATATGTTTTTAGTGCTGTTCAAGTTGGATATTTATTACCAGTATAATCTTGGACAGACAAATAAAATAACCAAACCATAACTGATATTTTCTCCAAGAGTTTTTAAAAATGCTAAAAAATTCAAGCATTCAATAAATTCGAATTAAATTGCCGGTAACAACAGAACATCGAAATGTATTTTATAAAAAAAAATCAATTTAGATAATGGAAAATATTATAATTGCAGATACAGATATAAAATCTAGTTCAAGTTACTTCAATGCTTTCCTCCAATAAAACAAATGCAATAGTCATCAAAATTTAAATAATATTTTCTTCACATATGTAAAACATAATAATACATATTTATAATTATTTTTTAACAACTGTATCGATAGTTGATGATGGTCAACTGAATGAAAGCATTTCTGTTGTAAAACGTGTTTTATTCTTACCTAGTTCTGCTTTGAATTATAAGAACTACAAACTTAAATGTGCGTTGTTCTTGTTCATGTATTTAATAATAGTAATTTTATAATAGTAATTATCAGTTGTTATTAATTATTAATAATTAATAGTTATTTGGATAATATAATGAAAGTACATTATAGAGAAACATTTATAGATACTTTAACCAGCTTATCTTCATTTAATAGATTGTTGGAGAATACTTTATTAGCAAATAACTACAATAAACTGCCGTTTATCCGGTACTCTGCAAGTGGCACTTTCGCTTTAACGATATACTGTATTACTAGTCAGGCCATTACAATTTATCCATATATGTTCGCAGTTATCCGGTATTGCGCGGCATCTACAGAATAAATAATTGATGGCAATTATAAAAATTTAAGTTCAGAGAATAGTTTGTAAGTTATCTTCATTTTGTACTAGTCTTTACATTATATACAATACTTGTTAAAGTATACCTTAATATATCTATGAATTATAACTTAATTTTCTATTATAGTGTATCTTAAACTTACTTATTCTAAGCCATTTCTCTAACGGCATGTTCGATCTAAAGACGCAACTCACTCCCTATGCATATCAATAAAAGAGTTCACTATATTATTAACGTGCATAACAAATATTTGAAGTTTTGAAACATTTTATTATAAAGAACATAATGAAGAGTTGTTTAGCGATTGATAGTGATTATCTTTCTTTATTATACAGTATGAGAAAATATCGAAGTAGCTTGTTTTAGTTTTCATATTTGCATTAAAAGTGTAGAAAATACAGTGGTGCCTCGCAACTCGACATTAATCCGTCGCCGAAGTAATGTCGAATTGCGGGACAATATTTCCCATATAAGACTATATAAAAATAGATTAATTCGTTTTCGGTCTCATCCCACTCCCCTAACGGGTGAGGTGAGAGAAATACACTATATTATTACTTTGTTATATGTGTTTTACTATTGTATAACAAACTAAATTACAAAATACACTATTTTATACACAACACACAAGATCGGAACAAAATGCACTATTTTATACACAACACATACAATTTATTAGCCCTTGGATGTTGGAATGAAAGCGGACACCCTAGCACCCATAATTTTCTCTCTCTGTTCCAAAACGTTGCCACAGTTGTCCTATGAACGCCATACTCGAGTTACATTTTAATTGTTATTCTGTTTAATTCAATTGAAGTTATCTTACATAAAACAGATACTTGTTTTCCAGAATGCATGAAAAATATAATTCGATTATAAGTGGCATTAGTATAAATCTAGTCCGTCCCGCTCTCTAGTTTCGACATACGGTTAACGCAAAACGACTGCATTGTAAAACTTACGAGGGCATCCATCTTAACTTATAATTCCTAACCTCAATTCGATAATGTCGGGGAAATAAGACAATTAACTGTGTGGCACATGACAGGATGTGCTATATCCACCTGTAACAATTCTGTATTGCGACTAAATGCTGCAATCCATCGCCATACGTCCACTGCCATTTCTGTGAAGACAGTGCTGTCTTGCTAGCCAGGCAGCTGTTTCGGACAACTCCATAGATCTTTGTTATTGTTCGCGCATGGCCTAACTCCTTAGTCTTTTTTTTATACTTCTTATTGTTTTCGTGGTATATGTTGGGTTTTCGCATCGTTTCGTGGTCAAAAAATCTTCTTTTAAATAGGGTGGTGAGGTAGTAACTTGTTTTGACACCTATCTAGTCATTAATTAATTATCTTATTAATTAATCGACGATACTTGGTTGTACCTACGTCTCTTATTAATTGGAAGATAGAATCTTGCGAAAATTCGCTTGACTTGAATAATTACTCGACATTATAACGTGAAGTTTAATATCTGCAATTGTTTTATGTAACTTTATTTTGCACGAAGGACCCACTCATTAGCCTGCAATATTATTTACACATAACGTTAACGTAACAGTCCCGTAACGAGTGTTTACTTTAATTACATGCGATACGCCATTAAACTACCGAATTTTGAAACTTTTAAACCAGCATATCGAACACCCTTTTATAACGTTCTTCTCTAATGTAAAGATAACTTGGACTTTAGTTTGAATCATTATCCACTTTGGGATGACAAAAGTATTGTAGTCAATTATCAGCTCAAGAACTTCGCCAACCATCTGGAACCAGATTTTAACAGCCAAATAGCAGTAACGTGATACACTTCTAACGTACCCAAACTTATTTCACGCTATGACAATACTTAATTTCAATGTCACTGTTGCTAATTTATGCTATTTAATAAATCCGAATACGTCACAGTTCATAGTCCATCCGAGGTAACAATAAACTCTCCAAGTTATTTGATTCTTTCCTTCACCACATCTATTGATTAAAGTTGATATAAGCCGAGTGATTGTTAGCAGATTTATGTGGAATTTTTTTATTTTTTTTTCTTCTTCTTTTTTTAGCCGTATTATACGATTCGGAGAAGTGAATTTTTAGAAAGTTAAGAAGCTCTGAAATTGCAATAAAAGTGATCATGTAGATCCGCATAATAAAGATGGTAAATATATTAGATGTCCTTGGATATCACCATATTTGGCACCGAGTATAACCAATAAATGATTTATTCATTGCACTCTGACAATGTGGCTTGGCCACTCTATCATTTCTGGATTTTATATCACTCGTATCAGATTTTACGTCCTGTTCTATCGGGTTAATATCTACATTTTAATGGTTATTGTGCATTCTTAAACTTAATGTTGGATTATTAATTACTGGCATACACTAGCATTTAACGTACACACGGTTTTCTAGCTTTAAAAATGTTAGGATTGCTAGAAGAAACATATATATTTTTTTTTTACTTTACATTAATCCTCATTTTAATCTCATAGATTAATCGATAATGCGGAAAGATATCGAAGTATCGATCGCAATATTTATTTTGTAAATAAATTTACGATTAATCCGATTTTAGGCCTCGTATATCAATCTTCGTTTCGTCATATTTATCTATATAAAATGCGATACCAGATTTCTGTATAGAAATCCTCACGGTTGATACGTAATTAACTTTAAGAACCGATAAATGGACGAATTATGAAGTAATCAAACTAATCATAAAGGGTACAGCTGCAATAATAAAAAAGAAGGAAAAAAAAAGAAAAAAGATGACACCGTATTCGGGTTGCCTCAGCACAAAGAGGGAAGACCTCGCCCCTCATCAATCAGTGAGGCACTCATGAATTCTACGCCGGAAAACATATCCACATACTGTAATTGGCCTGTGCACTCAAAATAGGCCAATACCATATGCAGGAATGGTCCCATCCATCGATTCAATTAAATCTCCATTATAAAAGTTAACTCGCTTCTTTACGAAAATATGACTTAGCTTAAAACCTTTTTTTTTGCATTAAATAAAAAAAAAATACGTTTCGTTAATTAAATTATTAAGAATTTATTACGTTTTACGCTTAAAAAATAGACTCGGAATCTGTGCAATTCTTAAATAACTTTTTTTAAATATATATAGGCCTATATAGAGAGAAAGTTAAGAAGAAACTGCGTGTAAATGAATTTTAACAGCGAAATGAAATTTTCACCAAGATATAATTTTACAAGAAATTAAGTTCTAGCTCCGGCTCATTTATTTTAGTATGAATCGCGATTTACAAAAAGAAATATATGCATTTTTACCGAATATTAATACAGAAATTTTTATTATAAAAATTAAATATATGTTTCAGACTTAATCATTGATTTTTTTTTCCTCTTCCTTCTAACACCGAACAAAGAAATATGAGTTTATTCAATTCTGCTAAAAGAAGGGGGAGAAAGAAAAAAAGAAGACTTATCTGAGGCTGAAGGTTTTCACCTAACACTTATTTATCTAGTTTGACAGAAAACTATTTGACTACATGAGACCGCCTATCCCCGAGGACGTGTTTGAGAGAACGATTGTATTGGATTTTCGCTATAGACTTCTATGAGTTTTGACTGAGTGTTACGCTTTACTTCTCTTACACAATGTCCCCTGGTGTTTATTCAACAAACTTCTATTGAATCGTTTCACAATCGTATACTTAGTCAAACGGAAGAATGAGACTAGTAAGCAACTACAATTGTATATAGTTTCTTTCCAGAAATTAAAAGCTATCAAGGTAGAATTGCCGTGCTTGCTTTTCTTTACTTCGGATAAACTGCGACTATTTTCTTGATTACTTTAATGCTGTGTATGCTTACCGAATAGAATATACTCTTGCCGCATTAAAATGTAGAAAATTCGCACTGATGTATATAAGATTTAGACCCGTGCCACTTGAAAATTGTGTTAATTAATATTTAGACGTTTTAAACTCGCTCGAAGATTAGATACTGCATTCAAAATTAATTACTTAAAATGTTACGTCTATTTTGATTTTAAGTGGAAATTTAACAAAAAAGATTAAAAAAAGAGAAGGAAAATTAATGAAAAATTTGCTTTTCACAAGAATGAAAATAGGTGATTTGAACAAACTCTGCTGCTATCGACATCTTGGTATTGATAGCCTGTAAGATAGTTTCGTTCTGGCTTTTACAAACATTCATTAATTCACTTGAAGGAAAAATTAGGCAGTCAACGTTTACCTGATTAAAAATGTTCAATGTCTCCTGCTTAAGACATGATAGGATGTTTCAATAAAAGAGGCAAAACTCTAGCGATAAGTTGTAGCAATTGGAGACATTTTATCCTTTATGTTCTGTGACGTGTTTGTCTTTGCAGCTTTTAATGGTCTTGGTCGTATTGAAGATGCCACTTTATATGTTCCAGCTGAACGGTTAGCTGGCAATTAAGTTCTGCTGAGAAGAAAAGGTGGTAAAAATATCCAGTATGGCTTACTTTAGTGGATTATTTTACATAAATATTCGGTAAACTTTCTTAATGGTCAACTTACGGAACTTTCTTCAAACACATTGAGTAGCTATGAATGCTTCTTTCTCCCCCACCCTTTAAAGAAGATTTCAATTGTTTTCTTTAAGAATATTATTTAGAAGCATCTCGAATTCGACTCCCTAACACAAAAAAATATTCGCTTATGAATATTTTTCTAGAAGTTAACTGTTTCAAACCAAATTTCTCCGAGCAATTCACCGAAGCAAACTATGGTGTAGAATGATGCTCTTTTTTCCCTCTCCCTCTTCGTTATTGCCATTCGCGATTTTTATAATTTTCGAAACGAATAAATTAAGTTTTTGTTTTTATCCACGGAAAAGTAATTTCGCAATCGAAAATCTCATAGGCCTACAGATTCTGACCACCAATTTTGTAAAAGTTATCACATCGTTACGATACGTAACTAATAACAGTAATTTATAATGCAACTCGCGTATACTGGAAACCATTTATTTTACGGAATTATTATTCTCATTCTATGACGCAGAATAATGAAGAGAATAATTAATAATGCCAATATAATAATTTGAAAATGAGAGCATTTGGCATCTATCCATCTAAACTTCATCATCATCATCGATAAGTTAAAGTTATCGTAATTCCCTACATAACTTATTAGTTTAAATATAATTTAAATCACGCCCCGCGACTTTTATTTTTTCGGAAATCGCGACAAATCGCGATACTTTCACGATAAAGCGATTTGGGTGTATAACACATCCCCGCAATCCCCTCACAATGTTGACAAACCCGGAAACGGAAGCGGAACGACCTTCACTTCTAGCAGAGGGAGGAAAGGAAAAAAAAAGGAAAAATTCCACTTCTCTAACGGAGCGGCAGTTGTGCAGAACGGCTTCCATATAAGAAGTGAATAGAAATGGTAGCGGGGTGGTGTTGTTTCCACCTCACTCAGAACCGAAAACGGCACTCGAGCCCTGCCCAAGAGTGGGATGACACCGGAGTGCAGACATGTGACTGTGAAGATCGTCGGAATCACTTTTATGCCGGTGGCACTTTATCGAATCTCTGTTGTATCGATGAGGTTCTCAGAGCTGCTGTCAACCACCATCCGCCCGTAATCCTTCACTGTGACGACTGGCGGGGACATTTGCCGATTACGATGACATCGTCGGCCGCCGACGGCAACGCTTGCATGGCCGGATGATAGTGACAGTTGTCGGTGTGCTGCAACCCACCCGTCACATCCACAGCTTTATACGCGCCGACAAGACCTAATTAAATGGTTGCAGAAATGAAGATTAATTTCATATATTTTTCCATTTCTGGAAATGCGTGACCGGTTCGGCTTGGAGAGCAGCTGTCACTACCAAACTCATGAAATCCATCAGAAATCCACTAAGGTGGTTGAAGAAAAACTGTGCGTGGTACGTCCAAGGGGGATAAAATGAGATGGGGAGACGAAGTTATTATCTCCTACACATTTCGCTCTTCCATCTTATACCGTTACTGTTGTGTTTTCCTTTTTTTATTTTCTTTTTTTTTACTTCTTATTTTTCCCCCTTCTTTTATTTTCTCTAGCAGTTCTTTTTTTTTTCTTTCTCTCTTGCTTGCTTTCTTCTGATCTCAATAAGGAAATGGGGCTGAAGTACGATTAATGGTTCGGGTGGCCTGTTGCTATCATCGTAAGAAGACTGTTTATGCGCCCTAAACTATCATAAAAGGCAAAACAGCGTTAAAAGAATTTTCCGTCTACCATTCGCCAATGACTAATTAGGCATGGATAAATTTTTCATGCAGATTTTTCGAATTTACCATCGTTTGTATCGTCTTTTCCAAGAGCCGAAACGTGATTTTACTTTAATAGATTAATTTTCGATACGCGATTGTTACGTCACCGGCCATTTTTACGTCATGCCGATTGTTACGTTGCAATCCGTTTTTGCTGATTCGATTATCTTAATAGATTAAACGCATTATATTGGCGTTATAGATTAAACTAAGAAACAAATCGGACCGCCAGTTACAGAATTCGATAGAGAAGCGGAGGATTAAGTGAAACTGTTTAATAGTAAAGAGCCCATTAGCATAACTGGCTTCATTTATCCATATGGACCCCATAATACGGCCTTATAATTAATATGAACGAATAATTAATTAGACGTTATAGCGAAAGGGTTACAATAGAGGGCCTATAATTATAATTGATTAGTTTAGTCTCACTTAAAGCAAATTTTCCGATAACTCATATAGACTCTCGTACAAATTAACTTAAAAAATGATGTATGAAGGATACTTGAAAGTACTTTTCAACATTAATAAATATTTGATCAAATACAATTAAAAATTCGTTGATAGTCGGGGGCATAATCGAATTACGTAGTTTTTCTCGGTAAAGAGAGAAAGAGTGATGGAAAAAAATAAAAACTAAATAAAAAATGCGAAAATGGAAAAAAGTTAGTTAATAATCAAATTAATAGAAAGGTTATGTTAGAAATAAGGCGATAAATTTCCAAATTTAATAAAGTACAGTTAGAGAGGATGGCTTTAATTTGTAACACGTTTTTTTATACTTATCCTCTACGATTGTTTCAATTGGTGCAGTCGAAGCTATACAGGACTTGAAATGACGAACGGAGGGTAATCATGTCGAGAACCAGACCAACTATGAGAATGTCACATTCAATGTTAGAGTTAGAGACTTGTACCTAAATTTATATCCCGTGAGGAAAAGAAAAAGAACTTGTTAAATATATAAGGGTGTTTTTCTATTGGTTGACCTAACTTTCCCAGTCCAGTCTTAAAGATTCTTATATATTACAAACCCTTCTAAACGACCGGCAGCCGAGCGACTGGACCATGAGGCTTCTATCGATAACACTCCTTTTTTGTTTCTTTCCCCCTTCTAGTCACTATCGGAGCGCACAGCACAGAGGGGGAGAAGCAATTTGACTGTGACACCGCACCTAACCGTTTTTATAGTGGGTCATATATCGCCTCGAATCGTGGAATGAATGAAGCGCTCGTGACTTGGAATAGAATGAAATCGGAAATGCGCATGCGCCAGTGTTGCAGGCGATTGTACACTCGCTGTGAATAGAAGGATAAATGTCAGCGAGTAAGTTTTACAGGAGGGGAAAGAAGGGAAAAAAAGAAAAAAATAGAAAAAAGGCAAGTTGTCTAGCATCCCCTTAGAAAAGGATAGCACCACATCCTTTTCCTGTATCGCCTCCATAGCTGCTGTATGGAGATTAAATATACTTAATCGTAGACACACTCCCCGGTTTAAATTGGTGATGAAAAAAATCAATAAAGAAAAGAAAATAAAATGGATTGTCGACTGACTTCTGTAAAATGGATAGATACTTGGGATTAGACTTTGATAGCCTCTGTTGCTGGATAGATAGACGGTAGATTTATCAGGACGCACTTAGAGTCATTCTTTCTTGGGGATTTGTGTGTCTCCCCTATAATTTTCTGAATCTACCACCCCCTATTACCCCATTCATAATGATAGGCATTTACCGGCGACTCCTCAGGGATCGTAGTAGCAGTTGCTGACTTCTATGAAAGGAACCTTACAAGAGATTTTTCACCTGCCGATAATTATTTCTAAGAGAAGAAAACGAAGAAGAAGAAGAGCTTTAGCTTCCGGTTAAAACAGAACAGATTTAATTTTTCCAAGTTTTATTAATTCACAGATGGAATTCATCAATTTTTGGATTCATGCCAATCCCTGCTAACTGTGGGTTAATAACTGTTTAAGTTCTGCCATGTTAAATATTTGCTAAATTACCGTGTCTTTGTAAGGGCCCCACGTTTTATAAGATCTCGTCATTTATTAAACATTTAAACACGCCTTCGGGCTCATTCGAATTCATATTTTCTTAGTTAAAACAACTTCCAACTTCAGCAGAATTTATAAAAGGCAAAAAAAAAGCAAAAAAAGGAAAAATATTTGATTACAACGAATTTATTCAGGCATTTTTAGTATATTTTTGTCTCGCTGTGGTCAATGCATAATTTCTCAAAGTCCTCAAAGCCACTAATGATGTCCCAGATGGTTTTTTGTGAAACTCCGAGGAAGGACCGGTGTTCCATCCCGAGGCATTATAAGAACAAAATTTTTCGGTGAATTTATATTCACCAGAGACTCCTGCGATGTTAATAAAACATTAACAAGTGGAGAAAACTGGTGGCAAATAATTATGTCTCCTTCGGGAATATACTTGCTTTATTAAGTTGCTCATTGAAGATTGTTGAACTTAAACTAAGAAGTTCCCCCAAAGAACAATCTAATTTACTCTTCCAAAACACCCTCAAAGAAAAATGTGTAATTGTTATCATGAACCTGATCAAAAGCACTAAAGAAAGAATCGCTTCAAGTTTTCTAAAGTGTTTTTTAAACAGTTTTTTTATATTTATGAATGATTGAGTCCAAACCTTCAAGATTTGTTGCTTTCATAACTCATTTAATTTTATTCTTCTCATAAAATTCTCGAGAGAATTCTTTTGTTTTATATAACAGAAAAGAATTCTTTCTTTTTATTATTATTATTATTTTTTAAAAATAAAACAATACTCTATTATAGATTTTAAAAACCAGTCGGTCATTTCATTATAACAAGATTGATGACGTAGTAGCGACTTTCGTTCCCTATTATTTCATGGAGGAAATCCAATCCCCTCGACCCCTGACCCGACTCATATTGAACTAGAATTTCACAGATGAATACGTTTATATTGACTTCATATTTTCATCGAGTATCTTTTCTTTTCGAAGCGTAACGCGTCACAGAAATACGCTGTTTATCATTCGATTATCGCAACTTATCCACATTAATTATAGAATTTTTATCGATTTAAACTCGTTTAATATTGGAAACACAACTCGATCAAATTACAGATTCTACACGTGTTGGCTCTACGCTCAAACGGTAAAAGAAAAAAATAATAATAAAATCGCTACTACTTTAATATGCTATTGTCTTTCTCTTAACGCAATTTATACTCCGATACGTAACGCAACACGAGCGTAACCAAAAACGGAAAAACATGGTACCCACGTGAATAGGAAGAGTTGTAAAAATGGAGAGAGAGAGAATCATTGGCAAAGCACTACTGTATTTTAAGACTGGTTACAAAAGAAAATCGTCAGCTTATGTGTCTGAAGTTTGACGTTTCACGAGTTATTGATTTTTCTAGCTACGTCATAAAGAAACTGAAGAGAATAATCTCGCCCCTATAACAACGGTGACATCTATATAGGAGTAGCCATGACCCGGGGCCTTGATTAATTGCTACCTGTTTTATGACCTAGCTTGCTTGATTGACTCGGTGTTACTGTTTTGTCCCGTGAGAAGGCCAAACAGAAAATGGTCGAATGAAGAGAAGGATATAAAGACAGAACCCCCCGGGGGGATGTTGGTCGTAGTGACGTGCTGGGAATAAAAATACTCCGTGATACTAAGTCTAATTAGGTCTAAGTTACATGATGTGATGTTTGGATATCGTCTCTACGGAAGGCACGGCTTAAGTGTTAATTAAAATGCTGACAGTATATTTTATAAAACAGAAATTTGAACTTTTAAAAGTTATTTAATTGACTGTTGTATATGCGTAATTTTTGATTTTTCCCACAAAGCATTTGTTGAGCGTGGATTATAAAGTGTTGAGAATTCCAATTCTCTCCAGAAATGTTTTTAAAAGTGTAAACTCTGTACGCTAATTACGCAACTTACGAGCCGAAAAAGGAACTTGTTACACGCAAAATCCGTCTCCATTTGCTTTTTTTTTAATTTTATTTTTAATTTATGGGCATGTGCAATTTTGCAAAAATTCAATATAAAGTATGATCGAGAACGAAGATTTTTTTCTTATTCTATATTATTATTTTGTTTTGATTATTTCAACAGAAGAAGCGATCTAAGAAAAATATCGCTTTGGAGTTCGCGTGTATTAAAAATGGGAGGGGAGGAAAAGAAAAACGAAAAAAACCTTCAAAAAATGACAAATCGTAATTTTTTAAAATGTTATTTCTATTGTATACTAACAAGCTGAACGAGAATTTATGTATGCAGTTTTAACATATTGATTTTAAGGCGCCCTTTAAAGATTTATGATTATCAAATTTGTTAAAAATACAAAGAAAAATGGCATTTTTTAAAAGAAAAAAAAGAATCCTTGATCGTAAATATTATCAAGTGTCGTTAATAAAAAAAAGAGAGAGATAGAAAAAGAGCCGATTCCAGATCCCTTTTATCAGCAATTAATAAGATTAAAGCATGCTACCAGGCCTACGCATAATAAGTTTATAAGGACGAAAACATTTACGGTTTTTATCTGCGTAAAAGGATTTTTGCATAAAAATCGACCAAATTATCGGATAGAATGATACAGAAAATAGAAAGATAATTCCTCTTATCGGAAGGAATAATCTTTCATCAGCTTTTCTATCTCTTGTGCGGGGTATTCATACACTAGTATACTTACACTCTTCCAATTGGCGGTGGTCCCCAAACCGATAGAATCACTTCCGGAAAATATTACAGGAGTAATGCTATGATATACAGCTTTCCGGAGTACAGTGAAGTATACAGAAATCGCACGCGATTGAATTACAATCGCTTTAAAAGATCATCCAACTATGCTCACATTTTTATCCATTCTAATTATTCATACGCGAAACTTTTTTAATACTAAAATATAAATTGCTAATATATTCTAGCGTTATTTTTATTAAAATGTTTCTTTCTATAATCGATTTTTGTATAAAGAGATATCAAACTCGAATGCATTGATATATCATCGCAAACGAACGAGTTGAAGTACGATTAATGGTTCGGGTGGCCTGTCTATCATCGTAAGAAGACTGACATTTTTACACAAAGAAATATAATAAATTTTTTATTTATTTATTTTGATCGTCTAATATCGCATTTCACTGATCGCTAATCCATGCTTCACAAATGTTTTCTAAATCGATAGATTTTTACCTGGAGCAAACCTGTTGCTGGTTTTTGTATAGGATCTTCTATACTTGAAGATAAAAGATTTATTTTTAAAGGGAATCGGAAGCGAAAATAATGTTTCCAGACTTATAAATAAAATATATACAGTCTTCCTTAAGGTTATCGATACTGTAATTTAAAATATGAATTTTCTAAGATGTTTGCGACTCCGAGATGTTCTACTACCTAACATTATTGTAGTTTTTTTAAGCAGATTTTCTGCAACTAACCTTAAGATGGCGATGATCTAATATATACAGACATTTATATACAATTTCTAGGCAATATTCTTCCTATTTTGGCAGGATTCTAAATTAAAAAAAATTGTGGTTAACTAAAATCTAGTGTAACAAATCTATAAAATCTTTTTTAACTTCTTAACCATTGGAAAAAAATATATATATATATATATATATTTATCCAATACGTTTTAAATAAATTGAGAGACACAAAAAGAGAAGTCATAGCATCGACTTTAGATAATTTTTTTTCTCTAACTCTTTTTATCCAATACGTTTTAAATAAATTGCGAGACACAAAAAGAGAAGTCATAGCATCGACTTTAGATAATTTTTTTTCTCTAACTCTTTGCTTAGAAGACGTTTTCTTCTGTCATAAATGGTTTGCTTACCCATCGGCCCTCCTGTGTATTGACATGTCGTTCAGAAATGAATGTGTCACTGCATTGTGTCACCAACTTTTCATCGTGGCTAGCCAGTGGAGCAGGATGGTCTCTCCATCTTCAACAACTGCGTTTCTAACAAGTTCATCATCAATCTTATATATTCCTGTATGAAATATATATATAATACATTTTTTTCGATCAGATGTTTCGAAATTACAAAAAACAAAAAAAAATTCTCGTTTAATTCATTTAAATTCGATGCTATATAAAGCGCAAACGTACGCCAGAAAACGGAATGCTGTCATTGCAGGAACTGTAAAAAGAAAAACAAATAAAATAAATTTAAATTCGCTCGCATTTCTTGAGCCGATTTTCTGCAACTGCAATATTTTTCTATACTTGGAAGATTACTTACATTAATGAAAAGATTTTAACGTGAACGGAAGTTTCCGGAAGTCCTCACCGAGGGCGTTACGCTGCAGAGAAGTGGAATTAATATTATTTCTATCACGAGATTACTGATGAGACTATGGTTATGACAAGTATTAACCCTACTGGGTATGGTGATCACGTCATGCCACATAATCCCGAGTCACGTGACATAAGCGGAAGATACAGGACCTGGTACGAACGTGATGTAACTAATCAATCAGTAGCGATTTTTCATAATAGGAAATGAACTCCGGCTGTGATCCTTAAATTATGAGTTCTATACTTAAACAATTCCTAGAAGTTTAAAGATAGAAAGAGATTTCCAATTAAAAATCTTATAACTCGAGAGGACAGATGTTCCATCTGTTTATAGCTGTCCATCTGCATGTATCAAGTCTGTCATTTCAAGACTCTTTCTTTCACTCACCATCCCTCGATCGTAAGTCAGTCAAGTAGACAAGACTATCCTTTGTACAGAACCGCTTGCACACGTGCGTTTTGGCATACGTGACGTGATTTATGTTACGTTGTAATTCACGACACTGTCACGTGTTCGTCTGTCGCTTGTCTTCCAACGTTTTTGACTTTAGGATGGAGATATGTGGGAACTGATTGCGCATGTCGCGAAGGAAGTCTTACAATGCGTAATCAGACTGTAGGGTGGATTGAATTTCTGTACAACATCCGGGGATAGTCAATAAATAACTAGAAATCTGTCAGTCGGGAACACAAGTAGAATTGTGGTAGGAGAAAAAAGTAACTCCTGACCTTAGCATAGGTGATCGCGTTTCCCACACCGCGGCTCGTATTGTTTGCGTGTCTCCTAGACTCGACTAAGGATATTTTGTTCATTGGTGTCAAGTCTAAATGAAACTGCGAAATCTTCCCCTGTCTGCTTCAACAAGTATACCTACCCTCCATCTAAGCCGTCTTGACGTCCTTCTGATATTTTATCAATCCTTGCAAGGAGCATGAACCCTCCCGCAAAGTGTGTAGAAAATTTGCATATTAGAGAGAAGAAGAAGAAGAAGGGAGGGAAAAAACAACCAATAACAACCATTAATAGGGTAACGACAGGGTTGACAGACCACAATTTTCGTCCCCTCGCCTTATTTAGAATTGGCGAGATTTACCGAGGGTGTTAAATAAGCACGTGATGCCATTATACCAATCATTATTCACTTATGATCAAATGGTGATTGATGCAGTGTATTAAGAAGGAACTCAGTCAAAAAGAGGCCAAGCCCTGCAAGAGCTGGAAAACCATGATAAAAGTGTGGTGTAAAATGTTAATGACGTTGCTACGTGTCATATTTAATGTCTTTACAGAAATGATAGCGCGTCACAGAAATTACTGAGACCGCAAGATCTTAAGAGAGAGAAGGAAAAAAAAACTGTAACCTCGATGATGCATGGGGCGAAACGTTGGAAAGTCTTTAGACGACGTAATTTTGAAATGTAGCGAATTAACAACTCAACACGTATCGTGATGTATGTAATAACATCAGAGGAAGTCACACAGATTTTTTCTTTTTTTCTTTCTTTTTACTAGCCTCCCACTTCTAACCTGCGGCCATTAGAAAGCACGTTAATGCAAGAAGCAGCTGGTACAGCCAGTCGGCCGGAAAGTTTGTTGAAGAAATCGCTTTTTCCTGAGGCGTGACCGAATTTCTCGTCCTGTTCTTAACTAGCCCTCGGTTGATGATGAAGAAGTACAGTAATGATTTTCCTCTGCTCCATCTCTTCGTTCGTAGAAATGATCACCGGAATGAGAAGAAAATTTGCCCTAACTCTTTTCATATTTGTTTAATCAATGTTATGAAGATATAAAGTTAAGATTTGATAAAGTCCGTTTTATCTAATAAAGAGTTTCCCGCCGATCTATAACACCAAATTTCTTCTAAGAAAAAAAAAAAGAAAAAATTAATAATAAAAAGAGGAAAGAAATTTTGCAAATGAAATATCGCGTTTAATATTAACGAACTAGAATATTTTAAGCGATTTAATGAGGTTTGCAAAAAAAGCGCATTTCAATGTCTATTTATCCAACATTCTCCAACATTTCTATAGTTAAAATCTGGATAAACTTGAAATATATATAAATTTATCCAAATTTAATCAAGTTTAAAGCAACTCAAGAAAATTCGAACTGGTTACTCGGAATAATGAATTCACTCCTGTAGGCAGCACACAAAACAAACAATTATTTATCGTGTAAAAGGAAATATTTACAAGCATACGTTGCATTTTTTATAAAGAACTGATGTTCCCATCGAATGCAAATTTAATTATATAAACATAAAGAGGTACCAAATGCCCATGAAAGGATTAAAACATTATCATTTAAGTCGAACATCACGTATCGGAGCAGACCTTCATGTTTATTTTAATACTCTATGATGCACGATTTGCTGCAAGAACTTTTTCACTTAATTAGTCCAGAAAAACTTTCAGCACGTGCTATGTGACGGATTGCCCACCGCCACCTGGTGACAAGAAAATTTACTATCCATTAATGAAGATAAACAGTTTAAGAACAAGCGCCAAATTTAGTAAGTATAGCTAATTATGAGAAATAAAAGTGATTACAGATAATTTTTTATGCTTCCATCGGACGACCGCATTTGAACGTGATGGAGAGATGTATCCTGTTAATCTACTCAACCAGGTATACACACATATATATATATATATATATATTTATAAAAAATAAAGAAAAAATTAATAATAAAAAGAGGAACGAAATTTTGCAAATGAAATATCGCGTTTAATATTAACGAACTAGAATATTTTAAGCGATTTAATGAGGTTTGCAAAAAAAGCGCATTTCAATGTCTGTTTATCCAACATTCTCCAACATTTCTATAGTTAAAATCTGGATAAACTTGAAATATATATAAATTTATCCAAATTTAATCAAGTTTAAAGCAACTCAAGAAAATTCGAACTGGTTACTCGGAATAATGAATTCACTCCTGTAGGCAGCACACAAAACAAACAATTATTTATCGTGTAAAAGGAAATATTTACAAGCATACGTTGCATGTTTTATAAAGAACTGATGTTCCCATCGAATGCAAATTTAATTATATAAACATAAAGAGGTACCAAATGCCCATGAAAGGATTAAAACATTATCATTTAAGTCGAACATCACGTATCGGAGCAGACCTTCATGTTTATTTTAATACTCTATGATGCACGATTTGCTGCAAGAACTTTTTCACTTAATTAGTCCAGAAAAACTTTCAGCACGTGCTATGTGACGGATTGCCCACCGCCACCTGGTGACAAGAAAATTTACTATCCATTAATGAAGATAAACAGTTTAAGAACAAGCGCCAAATTTAGTAAGTATAGCTAATTATGAGAAATAAAAGTGATTACAGATAATTTTTTATGCTTCCATCGGACGACCGCATTTGAACGTGATGGAGAGATGTATCCTGTTAATCTACTCAACCAGGTATACACATACATATATATATATATATATATTTATAAAAAATATATTTTTTTTCCCTGTACATTTACCGAAATCGTGATGAGTTCCGAGAATCGTTCGAAATACAATATTCGATAAAAATTTGTTAGATTTTTTCGAAATTAGTTTGGAAAAATCGCACTTTGGACTTCGATGCCAATTTTATTTTTATTTTTCTTAATTAAATCGATTATAAGAAAAGATTTGTTTAATGAATTCTGACATAGTTAATGGCATGTTTTCTTAACATTGCATAAGTGCAGCTATAAATAAATAAGCTTAATATTTCTGCTACACTTCAAATAATATGAAAAATTACTTCTGCGAGAATCCTGTTACTAATTATAGTAATTTTATAAGACGACTCATAAAATCCTGGATTTAAGAGTGCGAATTGGTACGTCCCTTTAAATTAATTAATGATATAAACATTATTATTTTTTCTTTCTGGTTGTTGTTGTTGTAGTAGTTTCCTGCCTGTGACGTCCGTTTTGTGATTTATTAAAGTTTAATTGAGGTTTTTTTTTCCTTGTGTGTGGATTTTTCTAACCTTCTTATCGGTGCGTATTTGCAAGAAGTGATAATGCAGTAAAGTATAAAAGGATGGCATCATCGCATGCGTCAATCTAATCGAGCTACCGCTATTGCAATTATATAGTTGAACGTCACAATTAGTGTTGTTGTCGATATCGTGCTGTGCTAGAAGATGAACCTCAACCACAGATGGGAAATAGCCGACATCTGCATGATGGGTAGAGCGGGAGGCACACCACCCATCAGTCACTGTCGGATGGCAGTACGCATCTGAATGTGTTCCAATGTTAAGCTTGTAATTTCTGGCAGTGCCACAGTGCTATAGTAATGAGTCCATGTTCCTTTGTGACGTTCTGCAACTATCCATCATAACGGACGTGTTTGACACACAGGCTACTAACGTCCCCCCTTTGCAGACAATATCTGTCATGGGAATACATGGAAGTAGATACCAGGTACGTTTTTGATGCTAAATCTACTTAAATCCTATTAAACACACACACTGACAGTTTGTCGAAAATAACCAAATTAGCGAGTATATAATTTTAAATTTTGGAATCCGTGATAAAATTTAATTAAGAAACTCCTTTAGGGGGTGTTGAAAAACCTTTTCTTAATTTATATGACGTTATATAAAGCCCAATTGGAAATTTCTTAAGTACTTTGGGATGTTAGAGAAGGGATACTGAGCCTTTATGAGGCTTGAAATAATGACTAGATAGATTGAAAAAAGCAGGTTCACCTACACTTGCAATGGGAGTGAGCTGATGGAGTATTGTTCTCTGCGAAGATCTCTATCTGTCATGTAGTTGATGAGAAACACAATCTCTTCTTCTAACGGGTCGTCTCTTCTAGCTTAATTGAGGATGGTTAATCGCACAGGAAGACAATTCGTATTTTACTGTCCGACTTTCTTCTGCCCGTCAAGAGAAACATTAATAAATGGAACCGAAATGGACTTGTACTTATCGCTACCTTTCAAAATGGATTTCTCTTTACAGGCAACAATTCCTCTTTTCCATCTTTTACCTACGCTATCGATGTAACCCATTATATATATATATATATCAACCATTAATACTGCAACAATAACATAAAAAAAGAAAATAATAATTCTAAAAATAACTTTATGCCATCTGTATGCTTAAATATTTTTCTTTTAACCATTTTTATCGAAAAATTTTAATGACATAAATAATTATGTAAACTTTATTAACGAGCTTGTAATACTTTAAAGTGAAGCATTTAAATTTAAAGCATTAAAAATATTTTTAAAAAACTTCAATGCGTTTTTAATTAAAGAGGAAGAAAAAAAAATTAAATTAAGTTTTTAAGACTTTTCAATAAGATTTTTAAATCGTTTAGTTCATTAGTTCTGACTAGAATTATTTTTAGAGAGGATTTTATGTAACAATTGGGATTATGGAAAGAAAATTTTGGCAACGTCTTGGTGCAAATCAAAGTTCTAAAAATGTTTTTTTTTTTTCCTTTTTTTAAATTATCTAAAATTATCTTTGAATAATAAAAAAACACTTGTATTAATGATCATCAGATAATGTCGATTTTTCACGGGGGAAAAAAGAAGAAAATTTAATTTTTAATGAAATTTTTCGATAGAATTTCGCGTAATAGTTTAAAATAGAAACGAAAGCATTCAATTATTTCTAAAGCAAACTAATTTAATGAAATTTCAATAAGAGATTAAAATTTGAAAGATTTTTCGTTTTTAAATAAAAATGGAATTAATAAAGAAGAGAAAAAATAATAATAATAATAAAAATTCCTCCAAAATACTTAATATAAAAATAGCATTTATCTCATTATTGGCATAATTTTCCTAATTAAATTATTAAAACAAAAAAAAAAAAACAATATTTTTAATGCAATTACGCAGTTTAAAATGTATTAACTTTAATTGGAAATTTAAATAAGAGAAGAAGAAAAAAAAAAGATTAAGAAAAATATCAATTTTTCATAACGATGTATTCATTACTGACGATTAATTGGTATTCAAGAATCGAATGAGAAAGAGCAGAGAAAAGAGGAATTCAACAAATTGTGTGTAATTCTATTGCAGTCGGATGCAATCTCAGCTGAACAAATAAGTCAAAATTCAAACTAAATTTGTTAAATCGGCACCGAATTTACCAATTCAGATGGCAAGGAATGTCTAATTTTGTTCAAACTAAGTAATTACATCAAAGTTGGAGTTTTAAGAACGGTTGGGAATTTCAATCATTAAACTACAGAACTTCTATAAGGTAGTGTGGGTAATGGAGCCGAACGTTGAAAATAATTAGTAGTTTTTGTTAGCTACACCACGAAACACAGAGAAGAACATAGAAGACGAGATGTAGAGAGCAGTGATTAAAGTAATCAAGACGGCTAAATATAACAACCAATCAATAGAGAGCCATTTATCGAAGCGACAAGACCAGTCAGGCAAAAGGTTTTTAAAATTCCACATTTCCGAGACTAATGGTAGACAGTTTCCACGCAAGATGGACGTTCGTCGGAGTTAAGGAGGGAAAAGAAAAAAAAAATTATGAGAGGGGGGATGCAAAAGATCGTTTCTTAAGATTTAGTTTGTAATTCTAAGGTGTCGAATTCCAAACCCCACAGCATCATTGACTTGCTAATTAAGGTAAAATTATTACTTTATGCTGACGGCCGAGTATTTTTCACCTCGCTAATTACAATCAGTTACTGGGCATGAGGCTATTTTAGCAAAGCGCTTGCGTAATGGAAGCTAAGAACTCATTGGCTTCTTTGAATCATTCACTTGGCCAACGGTGAGCGGCCGTCTCATAATTGTTTTTTTTTCCCTCTCTCTCTCTCTCTCTCTCTCTCTCTCTTTTAAATTACTTTTCTTCACTAATGGAAAATATTTTCGGTTTCAGATTAATCAGACTTTCTAAAAATTTTGATAAAAATTCAATATTGTCAAGTGGCGAAAAACTTCTTCGACTGTAAACATTCTTTAACGATCGCGGTTCGAAGTGTTCTCTCTAAGGCATGTCGAAAGAAATTTCTAGTCTGACACATTCTACAAGAACCGCTTCATCCAATTTTAAGAAACAGACTTATAAATTATGCAAATCGGGCCTTCAGGCTCTGTTCCTCTGAAGACGTTTTTCTGCCAAGAAGATGCAGCTGCATTCTAGCCCGAGACATCACGATGGTTCTTAATTGTCTATAGATTTATTGTTATAAGTACATCCTCTACGTCGTCGTCACTTTTTTTTAAATCCTAATTTAAAAATTCCGTTAAGAAAATGAAGCTCGGAAAATGAATGGAAAGTCATCAGACGTGTACAAGTAACGATAGTTACTCTATTGATGCAGAGCAGAATAAATGAATGTTATTTAGTCTAAGTGTTGGTAGGACAACAATGCCAAGTGGACAACGGATCCCATGGAGATTAGTTAGAAGGCTATTATATCTGCAACCATCAGTTGTCCACCAGTCCAGATGGAACGGATGTGTGATGGGAAAGGGAGAACTGCAGGGTCGCCTCTATTGTCGGATCTGACTTGATGCATGGGTGGCACGGGCTGTGATAAATTATGCGTCCGCAACAACTCAACGAAACAAATGGCATCCTGTCAAACAGCGAAATGAAAACCGGACCAAAATGATCATTACCGGGCACTAGGGTTGTGTGTGTTTCCTCTACTTCTCATCCCACCCGCCGTCAAACCCTTTCCATCGCCTTGACTTGATCCTCTGGTCTTCTATCCGTCTGTGATATATGACTGAGGACAGATGGCGGTAGCAGCCTTTCCTCGACTTGCTTCTAATTAAAAGGATGCGTCACATACACCTCTGACTTTAGTCGAAGGAACTATTTTGTCGAACAACAAATTCCTGAAGGTAAAATCCTATTTTATACTCGTTATATGAATGGGCGATAAATAAGTGCCATTAAAAAGAACAGTCTATTTTCTGCATAAATTAATACCGAAAGAAAGCGCTGATTAATAGGCGAAGAAAGAGTAAAGAAATTTAAAACACCGTCACTATTTATAAAAAGAAAAAGTAAAAAAAAGGAAGCGAGAAAAAAATGATGGACCGAAATTAAAATCACCCTAGTGTTTTTGTTAGTACAGTAATTTCACTTCCGTAATTTTAATAATTTCTAGGACAACTTAATCATCTCGTTAAGATTTAACTTGTGGAGAAACCGGAATTGGCAGAGTACAGCCTGAAGCAGTCGAAAACAAACTAGGTAGAGAGAATCAAAGCAATTTTCACTTTCATAGGAGGAGGCAGTTAAACCGACCTTGTTCGACTTTAAACCGAACTCTACTCACGAAGAATAGCCCGATAGAAGGAGGGTTTTCAAAGCTCATGATTGAGAGGGCCGACGTATGCAAAAACTTCGGGGAGATTCCCACTAGATTAGGAGGCGGCACAGAGTGGGCTCCACCTGACAGAGCAGACTACCTATCTATCAATGTCAGCAATCAATCAATTGATGCAAGAGTCCAACGCACGAACAATAAGCGGTACCCCGGTGTTTTTAAAATGAGTACTTTTATTCCTTTGCCTCTGGTCATTGGCTACGGTGTTTCACGTGATAAATGGTCCAGCAGTTCTGTCTCCCAGGCATTGTTATCTGTAGCCATATTGTTGATGATACCTTCGGTCTTCTTTCTCCAACTTGCTGCAAACTATACTACCTACATTTTGTTAATTTTATCTTCCAACTTTAGTTTTCCCCCGTCATCATCACACGAGTAATGAGATCAACTCAAATGCCAGTTGGGATGTCCTGAGGATTTTTTTATTATTATTATTATAAAGGGGAAAGAACCCTTATTTTCGGAAAGCTGCGAAAAAGAAAATTGCTTCAATTTTTTTACGCTTAACAAATTTATTACAGAATTAAAATAATGCATCAAAATTACTATTATTAAAACAAAACGTAAGAAAATAAAATTCATATTTCGAATAGTTTACATTATTAATTTTTCCGATCGTTTAAGGCGAATCCCAAAAAAAAAATTCTTGAATGCATTCGAAAGACAGATAATTTTGTTAAATCCGATTAATGTTTTAATCGAAATTTCAGTCAATGCACACGAGAAAAAATTGATCTAAAATCAAGATTCTGATCTTATAATTTTGAAAACGTTGCCAAAAAATGAATAACTTTCGTTAGTGTTCCTAGATGGCGCTAAGAAATAAGTGCTTGATTTATCAAAAAAATTAAATATCGAAAATTCGAAAAAAATTTAATAAAAAAGATAAAATAATACAAACTTTAATCATTAATAAATCGAATTAGTTACTTAATAAAAATTAGATTTGGTTTAACGATCAGCGAAGAGGAGGATCTGATCTTTAAATAACATTCTCTAATATTTTTTAATAGTAAAAAATTCTGTTTATTTATATGGTGCCAGTCGGCAATGTAGTTAAACCAAGATAAGCTCCTTAAATACGCCCGCTAAACATTATACAAAGTACTTATAACAATATCGCTATTGAAATAATCCGAGAGAAGAAATTGGAACAAATTTAAGAGTAACAATATTGAATTATTCATATATCTAATAGTCGAGGAGGATTGAATCGTCATTAAAATCGATTCGACTATTGTCGATGCAAATAAAAGGGAGAAAAGTCGAGCAAATGTCTTCTTTGGTGAGGTGACTAAGTCGCTAATCGAGCAAGATACGTTAAATGGACTGCGTCAATCTTGAGAAACAATGAAGTATATAGTTTAATTTCACAGATCGCATGACGCCATCATCTTTAAGTAGCCAATCAGGAGTCGACACGGACGATTTGCGGTTGAAGATTACAAACTGGAGGTATGTAGATGGGCATGGAAAGGCTCACGACATAGCATTGTGGGACTAATGGACGACATAATGACTACGACTGCTCCTTCCTACTAATGACTGCAAACCAACCAGTTGGACGTAATCTCCAATTTAGGACATTTCATTAGCACTTCATTGACAAAAGGACAATGATGCGTACTTCATTGAAAGTAATACGATTCCTCAAACTTATTTTTTAAAATGAAACATCCCGCCGTACCTCTCTCTCTCTCTCTCTATATATATATATATATATAAACACAAAACAGGTTTCTGATCAATTCCATCCAGTTGTTAGTTATTGAGGTGATGGCGGCTGTCACACATAAACAACATAGACACCATGATTAATATGTTTATACGTTTCACTGTCTCTTCCATCAGCTGTCGTAGCCTCGGGCTGCCATCACGTTCTACCCCTTCGCTGCCCTTCTTCGCCATCATTGGCACCATCTTTCTCTTGACCTCTGTTAAATCTTTTATTTTTCACACTTTTAATTAGCTCTTTGTCTGAAAACGTACCTATGACATGATTTCTAATGGCGTCCAGACATCGTAAATTATAAGTTTGTTTTTAGTCGATTATCTCGACTCGGAAAGGTATCTTTTCCCTACAGGAAATATTTCTTAATATTAATCTAATAGATGCAACGTTTTAATATTATCTCTCTGTCTTCGGAGGGATGAATTTTTACCTTGAAAAATATCATAGGTAAGCTCGTAAAACTAATCTAAGACACGTTTTAGTTTAAACGTGACCTGATGAATGTACATAGTGGGACAGGAAATACCACGTCATCCAGGCCCTATATTTCACACCGCCTCCTAGCGACCTTTGCACACAGTGAAAACTTTATGAGAGTCATCTTTAGACAGCTATCTATAATAACTTGTGCCAAATGCCATGTTTATAGTTGATATGTGAACTTGAGCCATGTGGTAAGTAATAATAGTTATAAACACACAATTGTTCTATCACGTAATTTTTTTAAAGATAAAGGGGCTTTACAGTACAGAGATGTGTAGCCATTTGTTTTTGTTGTTATATATATATACTCTTCTTTTTTTTTAAATAAAAGTTTTCATTCTATCAGCTCATAAATTTCTTCTAATGGTCTGTGGCCATCTATCAATATAATTCACAGAAATATAATTCTTAAAATTACAACAATAAATATAATTCAAGCAGATTTATTAAATCTACCAGACGTTAAAGTAAGTTATCGTTCTTATGATTACTGGTTGTGCAATTTTGTGCATAGCGGTTAATGTATTTTAAATAAAACATTTCTGATAAAAAAAAATCTCACCTGTAGACTGTCAGAGCGAATTTAATTTTCTTTCTTCATCTTAAAAACAGATCTGAATGTATAGAACTACAAATTCTTACATACCGATATAAGGTGAATGAAGAAGAAATATTTTTATTGAACGGATACAGGAATTTAAAATTCCGGAAGTGTGTTGACACAAGGTATAGATAGAAGCGGTGGTTCTCTGTTCCCCATCAATGTCACGTAAGTTTCTGTACTATCCGTCACGAATACAAGAATTTGGTGTACGAAAAACTCCATTCACTCCACTTTTGATATATTTCATGCGTATTAAATGGAAGGAGAGATATATGTGAGTTGGATAGAAAAGAATCAGCCAAGCAGAAGACATCATCTTCGACAGTTGTGAAATCTTGTGCCAAATCTCTTCTTCGGTCGGTGTACTTGATAGAAAGACCAGGATTGCTATGTTAAAAAAACCTTTCTTGTGAGAATTTTAAGGTTTACAAGAACTTAATCAGAAAAGTCGACTAACAAATAACTCGAATTTTTTTCTCAAATTCAATCGATAATATTTAAATATTAAAAAAATGCAAAGCAAATTCACACTCTAACCTATTGTTTTTTAATATTAGAAAATTCTTTTAGAGTTATTTAAAAAATTATTTTATTAGATGATCTTGCCTTTCAAGACCAACGGCCTATATGGGAAACAGGTTCTGATTTTTTTATATATATATATATATGTAGCATATGATTTATAAGCTTATATTTACCGACTTTGTAAGATGATAAATTATGAAAATACATTTACCGGACATATAGAATTGCATAAAATAAATCAGGGTACTTTTATCAAGAAAAACTAAATTACTAATTTCGAGATTTAAGTAGACTGCATTCAATACGAAATCTTTAAAACCAGAAATGATGGTTCTTCTGATCCTACAATTCAAAAAGTCTTTGTCAGAGAAACCGCACGCCAAGCAAAAACGTAGACGTTTCACGCTGTATATTTATATCGTCTTGTGTCATTTATTACCAGCGCACGTAATTTATCGTTCCTTTATCTGTAAATATCGCCACTTTTATGTCTGAGGGGGAAGACACATGCTAATGGACCGAACTGTCTCTGCTTGTAATAATTCTAAGCTCGGTCACGTGGACTAGAGTTAGACAATGAATCAGAAAAGTTTCTTGCTAAAGTCCGAGACCTTGCTCATCATTTCTCATTCGACCTACCCGACGAAAAATGGCGTCTGAGGTACTGTATTCTAGCAAGCTAAACTTTTATGCCTTTTCTGGCCCAGCTGTAAACTTCAGCATAAATCAACACGGCCGAATGCATTTGTATGTTCGGCCTTAGATCCATTAAAACACTACGTTATCTGGCGACATTAACCAACCAATAAATCAGTCTTATGGTCGAAATAGTGCCTGGCGGTCAGCGTTGAAAAACTCCTTGTTTCTATTCCTTATAAAGCTGCTAATGCCATTGAACACTTTAACACTTCGAGTACTCAACAGTTTGCGTTAGATTATGTCCTTTTGCTAAATATTTAATGCGTTCAGTAAGCATTTAAATCCGTAAGTACCCCGACGAAGAACGAACGTTACGACCGACGTAACGTTCATTTTCACATAACTTACAAATAGGTTTTTTTTTAAATTTTTAAAATAATCTTGACGTCAAAAAAAATTTAAAAAAAGATAGATAGAATAAAGGTTTTTCGTCAAATTAAATAGATTTGAGTAATAGATACAAAGCATATTTTAAAGAGAATTTATTATATCACTTCTCTTATGGGACATCTTTTATCTAATGCAATAATGGAAGATGATACGACATCATACATGTGTTATACATCATTGTTGCTCGCGCGCTAAAGACCGATGATGGTGCACTTCCTTCTAGTCGTGAAGAGAGAAAAAGTAGAGAGGGTAGCAAAGGGGTGAAAAAGAAATGACACACAGACAGAGGAAATGAAGTGAGAGATATCATAGCTCTGGTGACGGCGTCACTTCTCTGACCTACATATCCTTCGACTTATACATCACCATGTGACGATCTATTGATTACATTGTGTTATACAAGGACAATCTTTTTTTTCCCAAAAAGTGATTACTATATTGTTTAAACTGTTATTTATTACTTTTTATTAAGCGTATCGTATTATGAATAATTAAAATCTTTCAAATTTTTCATTTATTATTATTTTTTATATTAGAATCACGATAGTTAATGTATACTATACTTAATCTATTACTGTACAACATCACCTATCAAAAGAAAACTTTCAATTCTGTCTCATCCTGCCCTCTTGTGACTAAAACCAGAATTATAGTTTTAAATATCGTTTTAAAAGTAAAACAAAAGCACAATAAATGTAATTTAAAAAATTAGCTGTTCAAATTGTAATTTAATTTAAATTTGTCTTAAAAATATTACTAAAAACAGCATTAAATAGTGTTTAAAAAAATTAAAATATTCGCTATTTATAATTATTGTAAGAAGCGCCCCCTGCTTTTGTTTAAATCTATTTTTATTTTTTTTATTTTTATTTGGGTTAATTATATGTTTTGATTAAATGCAAGTTAATTTGTTATTATATTCGTATTCTGTCGTGCAATATATTCTCCTCGTCGTGTCCTTGTTTCTAAATAAAGATGACAAATAATGGCATGCCTGAGTCTGAAGTTTCCTACCGTGGAAAAAAAAGTAGTAGTCATTTTAAACTCGTCCGAGCAAGGTAATATGTACTTAAACAACTATCTCTACCCCTTCCCTATTATCTTCTAGTAACAACGATATACAAGGAAAAACACGGTTCTACTCAGTGACAAGTAATCAATCACAAAATCCTGGTTGGCAAGGAAACATGACGTCATCTACAAGTGGGTGAAGTGAAATTCATACAACGTAGTCACCTGTATGTTTGTAGTCATATATACCACACACGATTCTCCGTATAAAACTTTTTTAATATAAGTTTTAAACCATAAACTCTCCGAATACAAGGATTTACTCCTCAAGATGCGACTGAGACACGCAAGGAAAGAGAGGCCAGTAGCTAGAAAGCTTATTAAAATTCTCAAACATAAACATTTTACGTATACAGTAAATATATGCAATCCTTTTAATGCGTCATTATAATAATTTTAATTAATTTTTCTCGTTAATTTAAAAAGTAGGTTAAATTTAGCATAACGAAATTTTAAGCCAAGTAAGGAAAGAAAAAAAAAATGATAACGATTATAAGTTTTGTATCTTTTTATTTATCGGCATTCAATCAGATTTAAACGTCGTTGGAGTGAATGGAACGAGTAAATTGAAGCAAATGATCGGATGGCAGCTATGTCACTGCCAGGTCAACTAGCCTCTTAACCTTTATGCAAACAGTCATAAAAGCATCGTGTATGCTGGATGTGTTCGTCTCTCCATAATTAATTCATTCTATTTATCTCTAGCCATGCCTGAGAATCCATCCTGACTTATCCACGTGTGGCCTGTGGCAAAGTCTGAAATCGTGATAACTGCTGTCTTTGCTGTGATGTATTATATAAGCAGCTATTGAACCTGGTTATTTCGTTATAGAGGTTGTTGCACCGTCCTCACAAAACAAGTCAAAAAGACGTTTGAGAACATTCCAAAAAGCTTTACACTTTTCGTATTATGACTAAAGGCAAAATATCGGATTTAAGTATCATTCTTCTTTAAGTAATTCTCTAATAAAAATATCCCCTGTTAGTTTTCATTTAACAAATGGATTTCTCGAATAATGTTTTATTTTTATTTTAAATATATATATATATAAATA
>AYEL01066022.1:0-23446 GCA_000484575.1 Olivierus martensii
CAACTACAGTTATTTTATTAGAAATTTTTTAACTTCACAAATTGCTGGCTCAAAGATTGCGATAAATTGCTGGTGGTAACAACTTAAGGAAGAATGTTTTATGAATCTCTTTCGACTGGTTTAAACCTTAGCCATTTATTGTCATTTCCACGTTTGCCGTATACGTAAATTCGACTGTTAAGGATTGTTATTGTGGTTAAATTTTTTCCCTAATGGTCCGCCAAAGAATTTGTCTCTAACTGCTGCTCCAGAATTTTTATTGGTAACAACTTAAGGAAGAATGTTTTATGTATCTCTTTCGAGTGGTTTAAACCCTAGCCATTTATTGTCATTTCCACGTTTGCCGTATACGTAAATTCGACTGTTAAGGATTGTTATTGTGGTTAAATTTTTTCCCTAATGGTCCGCCAAAGAATTTGTCTCTAACTGCTGCTCCAGAATTTTTATATATATAAGAGGAGGCTCGAACCAAGCAATTTGACTGCGAATAGTAGTGGAGTCGGCTCGAAAAGCTTTTGAATAATAATACACAGGGATTTTACTTATATTGTGCTATAATCTATTTAAACTGGGATGCTGGATTCTTCCTTGACGCAGCTAGCATTTGGTACTCGGTACAAAAAGTTTGGCTATGTATCTTTTGTTCTTTGCTATAAAAAAGATATAAATAAATTAAATACACTTCGTATACGATAGATCGTATATTTATTAAAAATTTGATCGAATATACCTGTTGTTCATCAGAAACACAGTTAATAAATTTATCTTTCACCAACTAGGAAAATTAACCTTTGAATTTATATTAATTTGAAGACTAGCGATGCACCTGAAGTGGGCGGAGTCAATCATGATAAGTGGCCACGCCCGATTTAAATATGGAGAAAGTCAATTTGTTCATCCTTTTAATAAGCCACCTAGATATTTATAGCGCAGTACCGATGGTGGCTATCTAGCTAGTGAGTCAGATAGCCATGGTCCTATTTCATGTCATCTGGAGCTCAATTTTTGAACTTTTTTTTATTTCTATCTTGGTAAATGAATACCTGGGAAAAGTGTTTTCAAACTAGGCTCCGCCTTAATTATCCCAGGCTCTGGCAGACAATTTTAGAATATATTACTGTATTAGTAAAAATTTTTCCTAAAATTATGAACTCGATGTACAATTCAATTGGTGGTTATGACTTTAATACAATATTTTCCAATAATAAAAAAATATCTATTCTTAAGATTTTATCAGCTATTTTAAGATTAAAAATGGTAGGGGTGGTGGTTCCAGGCCACGCGATTCGAGAAAGAACCATTGCAAGAGTGAATTATGTACTGTATTCAAAGTCAGTGGCGTAACAATCGGAGTGGCAGATCCTGCGACGGACACGGGCCCACCAGTTAAGGAGACCCACTAAGGATTAAAGCTTTCATTATATTATAAATAAATGTTAAATATATTATAGAATACGGTATAAAAAATGAAACAAATTATAAATTTATATCCAGAATATATATAAAACAATAAATTGTATAGAAACGACCAACAAATCTTACATTGTACTTCCAATAAAAGTACTGCAAAACAAAATCTCCTTTCATTTAGATAACAAAAAGCACACATTCGTATTCAGAGATAAACTATCTGCCTAATTATGTTGTCAACTACACTATCCATCATATTTAATTCTAACAAAGATTATGATCTTTCGGCTAAAATACTGTGTGTGTGTGTGTGATTGTTGATAAATTAATATTTTCGTAGGATTTAAATATCAAATATTGCACAAATAGGATCGAAAATATGTAAAACGGTCAGGTTGCGCCTTTTTGGAACTAGTAATATATCTTTTTGGGTGAAAGACCACCATATTTACTCCTAACAAATATGTTTATTTAACAAGTAAACATATTTAACAAGTATCGATTCTTTATTCTATTATTAAAAATTCGCAAGTATATGTGAATATCCATTGAATTATTTGAATATATTCAAAAATACTCGTCCATTTCACAATTTTATACCGCCTTTCCAACTCTTCTATACTCATCCTTCTTATCCCCAGCCCCCTCTTTCTATAGGACCTTTGAATAGGACCTTTTTCTCATACAATACAATAGATTCCAAGCTATTAATTTATCCAGAACTTTCAAAAACAGATGAAAAATGTACAGACCTATCTTCTTTTATTAACACGATCATGGCCATTACTATACGCGTCATTGGTTAATGTCAAGTGGAAATGAGGCCATCTCCGGTATTTCTGATTAATAAATTATACGTTCTCAGATAATTTCGATTATTTTGCAGCTAATTTCGGATGTCAAATTTTGGCTTAATTTTAGAAATTTGCGTTATTCACCTAATTAAGCGACTCGAACCGATATAATTATTATTTTTGTAAAAATATTAAAATGTTTACAAAAGGAGTTTTTAATATATGCAGTAATTGTTTCGAAAGCGCTAAATTTAACACTACTTAAAGAAAATCACACTAAAATAATACGACAACGTTGTGTGTAGAATTTTTGCAATTAATATTATGAAAAAGGTACTAGATTTAGTGCGAAAAGCACTAAATTTGCAATGTTGTGCGAGAACAATCATTGTTTGCGATTACAAATGTATGTAATACATACAACACGGGTGGGGTAAGAAGTTTTTGGCCTCCGCTGATACAATAAGTTCTGCTCGCATTGCTTATAAACTAACTAAACAAGCAATTCGACTGAAACTTATAGTGAAAGGAAATGGAGATTTCTAGACTTTCCTAAATAGACGAGAGAGCTATTCACCCGGCCGAGAATGCACACCCGAGATAGAAAAAGAAGGAATTGTTTTAATTTATCTAAATTTCATTCTTGATTCTACTATATTCCTATGCGGCACTAGTCATTTCCCTTCGTCTCTATCGGATCTCCGATTAGTATTCCGAGTGGAAAATGATGACATCTATTAATAAGAAAATATCGGCAAAGACCCGAGCCAAAAGAAATGCTTCCGAAATGTATTTTTAGGCCATTCATAATTTATCTCAATGCAGTATATCTTAAACCCAAATTAAACTAGTCGGTCGGATGGCCACGTAGTAAATTTTTGGCTTACCAACCTGGAGGATCTAGGTTCAAATCCGGGTGCCACACCTCCAGATTTTCAGGATGGGCCGGGCCGTTGAACCCCATCCGGCTGACCCCTCTGCAAGGGTGGGCAACCTTGTGGAAGGGCTTGTTTCGTCCCGCCACTTAGTGTTCTTCCTGAATGGAAAGTGGCGTCATCTGTTGACAAAAAAAAACCCAATGTTGGTCGAACAGATGGCGGTAAAGCATTCGCTTATCACCTTTGAAAACCGGATCCCATATCTAATTTTTAGGTTAGGTTAGTTAAGCCGCCATATCTTACCAGGAATATAATGTATCTAGCGGCGCCCACTTATAGAGCCCATCACAGGCTGACCAATACCCGTGATGGGGTCAACCGGATGGTTGAAGGATGGGATTCAACGGGCTGGGCCTGGACCCCTCCTGAAAAACTGGAGGTGTGGGACCCGGATCCTCCGGCCCGGATCCCCTCCTGAAAAACTGGAGGTGTGGAACCGGATCCTCCAGATGGTAGGTAAGCCATAGGTTTATTACACGGCCATCTGGCAGATCTAATATTGAGGGGTCCGGGCCCAACATTGAACTCCTTCAATCTGCCGATTGACTCTATCATGGATGTTGGCCAGCCTGTGATGGGCTCAAAATGGCCGCCGCCAGGTATATCATACTCCAAATGCGATATTCAGGTTTGACTAATTTAACCTAACCTTAACCGGAAGTCGGACGGATGGCCGGGGTGGAAAAGCATTATGCTTCCTTCCAGGAGATTTTGGATACAATTCCCGTGTCCTATACTTTCATTTTTCAGGGGTCCGGGCTCGGCTGGTTGAACTCAGACAGTCGAAGCGACTTAAAACAATCTTAGCCTGACTGTTAAGTTACGCGGCTCATCCGGCCGGAATCGATACGCGGCATAGAACGTTTTGGCTTTTTCCTCGGAGGACCCAGGATCGAATATCTGGTCCTATCCCTCGAGAAAAAATTTATCATAGGGTGCAGGCCTGGCTGGTTCTACTCTGTCTTCCATCATCTGGCCGATCCCTCCGCAGGGGATGGGCAACCGGTATAAGGGCTAGTTTCTCCCCGCTACTTAGTACTCTTACCGAAAGTGGCGTCATCTGTTGACCAAAAAAATCTTAACCGGTATTCCGCAACTCACCGTAAGTGTTCCGCGAAATTACAAATATATGAACGTATTTAAATCTATAATTTTTAAAAAATGATACGTTAAGAATCACGTGGATATTTTAATTTAGTCCTGGTATAAACACTCGAGTTTGGTGTTTCTCAAAAACATTTTTTAATTAAGTGTTCCATCAATTTAAAAAGGTTAAGAACTACCATTTTGTGTTGGAGACAGCAGGCTTTTTCTATCGCAAATAAATTCATTTTTTCTCCGTTGAAAAACGTGATACATTTATATGAATTTAATTACCATGTAAGACGATACTTACCACACAGTAATTCCGAAGTAAAATATCACCAGAAATCGAAGTGTGTTTCGATTGAAAATTTCCTAGTCTTATCTTTATTTAATTTTAAATAATTATCGTCAAACCAGTTTACGACAAGTAGTAAATTGGCCGTTATTTCGTCAAAAATATCATTTAGTAACGTAAATTCGTCGGCATAGACCGTAGTGATGGATTTAATATTTGAGAATAGGTAATTTATGTAGATAAAAGTAATTCACTGGGAGAAAATCCCGGTACTACGCCACCAACAGTTTAATAACAGAATATTCCTGATAAAATTTAATATAATTTCCGCCTAACAAAAGTTTAATAATCCAATACGCTGAACCACATTCGACATCAAAATTGTGTAACAAACGCGAATAAAGAATTTTCAGAATAACCGAATGGAAAGAGGATGAGATATATAAAAAGAATGTATATGTACTCGAAATTTCTATAAATAATACCAAGTAAAGTGGAGCGAATTGATGAGAGTAGATTTATTTTGTACGACGTAGTGCCGAGTAGGATGAATTTATTTTTTCAACCTGAAAATATAAGTAGTCAATTATTTTATTTTATTTTTAGCGAAAAATTAGAAATGGTAAGAGGTCGATATGACTTAACCGACTTTGGATCTTTATTCGATTTTAGAATAGGTATAACGTTAAAACTGTCTGACTTTTCGGAGTGTTAGTGATATCATCTTTTATAATATCGAATTTAAATTTTAAATTGAGTCTAAAAAATTAGTGTCGTAACGTTTTTGTGTAAAAGTATCGAAATAAAATCGATAAATATTTGTTTTTAATCGATATTGTCTAAGATTTAGTCTTTTTTTATGAGATGATAAAACTCGTATCCTACATCTTACTCTGATCGATGGCTTATTTTTTCCGATATAATTCTGTTGGTCCATCTTTAATCAGACGATATACCGTTTTTTTTAGTTAGTTATATTAATATAACGAAAATAAACTACCATTTTCCTCCGTCTTCTTAATTAATTATTATTATTAGACCGGTCAATTGTTCTAGATATCTTCGAAATCTAACTAAATGTACTTACTACTGGTAGTAAGAAGGCGAGCGACGCAATGCGACGCGTTTTGGCAGCGCGACGCGTCATGACTCTGTGTACTCGATGATTTGCTAGTTTTAAAGGGTTGAACTCGAAAACGGTGCCATTTAGACCATATGTTCATTAGACATTTTCGCTTGTTTCGAACCTCTTATCGGTAGGCCTACACAAAATTTTACGACGAAGGTTTCTTCACCATGTATAGCAGTGGCCAACTAAAGTTATCTTCATTATCAGTTGGTTTCAATCAAATAAATCGACTGCAGCTTCCTTTTTATTAAATTTAGACTGAAATAAAATATAAATAAAAAAAATATCGGAGTAGGATCAGATTTTAATCCGATTGTAGCGAGTAGATCGGCAAATAGATATAGATGTAAAAATTAGATAAAGCTAGTTTTGTGCTCTAATAGAAAAAAAAATACAGCTCGATTTAAGCCATTACAGTAAATAAATCTGTTAAAAACTTCGGTTGGAAAGTCAGTTATGTAATGGTAACTAATGGTGCCATCCTTCCAATACAGATTCAAAAAATTGGCATATGATGGTATGTCTGAATTTTTAAAATAGATTCTAAATCCTTTAAAATTGAGAAACCTTCTGAATTACGAATATTAGGAGTAATGTAAATGCGAATTAAGATTGATCTAATAGTCGAAAATTTTTAAAAATACAGTATAATTTTGTCTTACAAGTTAATAAAGCGATGGAATAAAAAGAGTCTCGCTTGAAAGCAACTGATGTACCATCATCTTTAGTTTTGGAAAAATGAGTAAAGTAAGGTTTATTTTTTTTAATATTAACTAGAGAGATGTGATGTGAGGTCGATTCCTTTATTTTCAATGAAGAATACAGAGAATCAATTAACCAAGGAATATGTAGAAGTTATTGCCTTTATTTCAGGCAGGGGAAAGCCAATGTGTGAAAAATTTATTGCGTATGTTATATAATGTGTGTTATTTTAACTAATTTTTATCAATTTAATTTTATTTTATTTAAAATTTCTAGTGCAGAAGACACTGGGTGGTGAACATCTCGATCAACGGTACTCTGAAGAGAAACTGCTGAACAAATAGGGAAAAGAAGAAGAAGCACCAAAAAAAGAAAAAATACTGAAGAAGGAAAAAAGAAAGACATGAAAGAACAAGAAAGGGGAAAACGAAGCTAACTTTCTGATGTATCTAAAGCTGTCGAAAAGGAAAAAGAAGCAGCAGTGGACATACCACCGATGGCACAAAGTGTCATTGGAGTAGCGTATGGTTAATGGAGGAAAGAATTGGTCGCATCAGGGAAAATCCCAAATTATAGACCAGCTTTCTTTGACATTAAAGGTCATTGTTTGGTATAAAAATCAACTGGAGTAGTTACTTTTGAGAAAAAGCAAATATCTTAAATATGGTGGAATAATGAAAGGATGTAAGATCTAAAGTTTGATATGACGAAAAAAGTGATTATATACTATTATGTTATTATATAGTAATTTATTAATCTGGCCACATTTCTGGAATATTTTCATTACCAAATTCTTATATGACAATTGATAGAGGACACTTTATTCTCAGTATTACGCGCTATCCGCTCTGTTCTGTTAACAACAGGTTTCTAAAAAAACAATAATAATACAAAAACAAAACTTTGTGACCATCACCAATGTGGCGTTACAAAATATATGGAAGTAGATAATATCCGGCCACGTATAGTCTACAATACGTGGCCAATTAACGGCTTAGTATATAGTATGATAGACAAGATAATACGGTAGTTTTTTGGTAGAACCAGGTCCGGGATTGTCCGAATGATGCGTTACCCTACCTTCTATCTTACTTCGTGACATCATCTATCCATCTATTCTTATCAGAAGAAATGATCACCATACCAGATTATTTCCGGGCGGATAATATCCATAATTCTGCCAATTAGGAGCGTAATAGTCTACATAGATAAAATGATTTGTACCGACTCGGTGATAACAGATAGCCAACAATAACCATGTATACTGGTACTTTATGTTACGCGAATGTCGTTACTTTAACAAAGCGATCGAATAATACAAAGAGTCTCGCTCGAAAGCGATTGACATACCATCACCTTTAGTTTTGGAAAAACGAGTAGCTAATGGAGGAAAGAATTGATCGCATCAGTAAAATTTATATCCTATAGCCGGTAAGATTCTACTTTGACTGCCACGAGATTTCGCGGCGCTCGCACATATTATATAATATGATGAAGTAGCTGTTAATGTCATTTATGCGCATATTAACATCTACTTTATCAAACGCGAAAAACGACAGGCATTAAAGCGCGCTGTAACGCGAATTATTATTCATAGACGCGTCGCACTAGGTACGACGCGAAAACGCGAGGCAGTCGAAGTAGAATCACAATCACGGTAATAAATCTGAAAAACTTCGGTAATTCTAACACTGGTTGATGACAGAACTACAGTATTTATAGCCGATGATGATACGGCATTGGAATCGAAAAAGTTACTACTGCAAATAAATGTTTATTTTAGTTTTCTGAATAAAATACGAGAAGAAAAAATTATAGCTAACCAATATTAACTGATCGAAGCTCAGATAGAGAGAGCCATCCTGACATAATTAAATTACAAACAGCTCGGTTAATACAATTAAGATGATGGATTACCTTTGTTATTATCACAGCCAGTTGTATTAACTGCTTCGGTCTGACTGTCGATTCAGAGACGCTCGATATTTTTGCAGAATTTTTATATTTCTAAAAAAGAAAAACATTCCAAAGTTGTCTGACTGCCGATCCAGAGACGCTCGATATTTTTGCAGAATTTTTATATTTCTAAAAAAGAAAAACATTCCAAAGAAATCTTTTCATTCCCATAACCATTTACAGCGTCAATTTTGTCGAGCGCCATCTGACACATAATTAATGGTTAAATATGTTTAATTAAAAATATTTGAAATTACACAAAGCTAAAATTTGTAATTTTGGTGTTCAAACAACTTTATAAACTCTTATACGCTTACTAATGTAATTATAAATTAAATAAGTTAATAGAGACCAAAGTCGTGTCTTATGTTATTAATTATGAACATCGGCCGTTAACTGATAACAAAATAAAGAAGTCGGAACTAAACATGGCGCGGAACCAAAGTACAGTACTGTATTGATAATAATCTGGATTTCTACTTCACATATAATTAGAAGAATAGAAATTAAGATCCAATGATAGTAATAAACGTCAGGCGGCCAGATGGCCCAGTGGAAACGAGTTGGCGTGCCACGCAGGACCCGGCCTCTCCTGTAAAAGTTTTTTCGGGGTTCTAGGCCCGACCCAGCGATCCCCGTTCTTCATTATCCGGCCCCCTCCACGGGTGTGGGTGCAGCCCATGGTTGAAACTGGCCCTGTCCCTTAGTAATCTCACTGATTGGAAAGGGGCGTAAAAAACACCAAAATCTAGAGTTACAAGACGAAAAATTTTTAATCAAACATTTCGACTTCGATTGTTTCGTCATCTTTGATATACCAGCTGGCTTCTTGGTGTATACAATATTTACGATTGACACTCTTGACTTATGGATAGAATCGGCACTTCAGTTAAATTATTTAGAAGTTTCCGTTAAAAAATTGGAATTATTGCACAATGAAATTTTTTCGGTGGCGGCGTGACTTGACGTAGACCTCGATATTTTTATTTTAGGAGGAAAAAATGAAAAATCCAAGTACTGTACGGTACTAAAAGTTATATTTTAAGATACCACCGAATGTTCCTCAGAATTAATCCATCCGAATAGTAGGGTGGAGCGAGATAATTCATAGAGTAAGAAGTTCGATGCCATTTTCTCCTTCTTCCTATATATTTGTTTTGTAGTTAGAATCTATTTGAGGCACGATTTAATTTGAAATTGTTTGTTTTATGGATAATGTCTACATCATTCCGATTAAAATAAGTTTCATATTTTTTAAATCACATCGATCTTTCTTTTTAAATTTATAAGTTATAGCTACCAGAATAAAGCCGTAATCGAATATGTGATGCATTCGTCTACCATACTGTGTAGTTAGATATTTTTATGCAAAAATCAACCATCTCTATTTAGCGCCATTTTGATTTAGCAAATGTATGTAGTAGAGAGTGCATAATGGGGTAAGATGGTACGGCGAAATGGCTCACGACTAATCTTCTCCAACCATTTCATTTTTCCAATTTACTCAAAATTTGATAGTTTTATTACAAAATTTAATGACGATTCATCGATATAAAATTTTATTCTTTTTTGTTTTTGTAATTTTATACATCGAATAATTTTTTAATGAGCTAAGAAATAAATGTTAGTCCCATTGAATGTTTTTTTTTTTATACATCGAATAATTTTTTAATGAGCTAAGAAATAAATGTTAGTCCCATTGAATGAATTATTGTCTTATCTTAGCCCACAAAGTAAACTGTCTGGCCCCACTACTGAGGTAAGACAATTTAATTTTTTAAGGCACTTAATCTTACTATGATATTTCCTTTGGTAAATATTGAAGATTTTTTTTGCATAAATATTTATGACATTATAACCAGAAGACTAAAAACTGATTCCTTTTGCCGCATCTTCCTCTACAGTACGAAATTTGCCACAACATCGTTCCAACAGAATATGGAATAATTCTTCTGGTATTCCCTAGATTGGGGGTCAATTAATCAACCATATTGCTGATTACCTTCGGAATGGTCGATCGTTTTTCTAAAACCATTTTGTTAACAAAGATGACCATGTTTGAGATACGTGCTTATACAATTGTTACCACTTCTCTAGACGAGTTGTAGGCGAAAATTGGGTTCCAGGTATTATAGAATAATTTTTTACAGAATTTTTTCTCTCTCTTTTCACTAGAGTTATAAAAAAGTTTCACCAACTCTCACTCGAATTCAGTTCGCATCATTATTCGCAGGTATATAGCTATATAAGAGTATACTACTGATTGCCGCCGAAGATAGAAAATAATAATTGTTTCGATGCACTGGTGACTATTTCGGATGGAAAATTGTTTGAATACACTAGCGCAAAAAACTAGTAGTATACCCATAGTAAATAGGTTATATTGTGACTATATTACCAAGATGCAGTTAAAAGTTTATTATAATTATTTTTTATTGAAAGTAAATCGAGGAGTACTCATAAATATAACCCTTGAAAAAGAAGAACGAAGTGATAAGAATTGGAAAAGTTTAGGAGAGATTAAAGGTTCCTGTAATAAGGAAGTGTGATAAGTTAATAAAGGAAACGAAAGAAGAGCAATAAAATTCTCCACGACACGATCAAAACAAATTGTACAATAAACACAGAACCCCAGAGAAATAAATGATAATAATAATAAAAAGAAAACAAAACAAACAGTGGGAGCTGACACATATGGCAGTTGACAGGCCAGCCAACTGGATAAAAAAAAAACCAAGTTACTAGAACAAAACAAGAAAAAAACAAAACACTAAGCAGTACAGCAACTGAAAATCTAATCAACAGGGCCAAGTAACCAAGTTTAAAATCAACCATACAGTACAAAGAATTCCAGATAGCAACTGACAGCCTCAGCCAAGGGGAATAAGAACTAAAGTTCCAAAGTCCCAAGACACTCGAGGAAAGCACCATTTTTCTACAAAACAGGCAAACAAATCACCCTGTTTTCATTCTAGCCAAAGAGTCATAAATAAAAAGAAATGGCAAACACAAGAACACGTGAGGATGTTAATGATGACAGCCGTAGAAACATACCAGAAACTTAAATAGTCCAGAAATGCCGTAGTAGAATGCAGACGGAAGTAGATAATCACACCACCAGAGCCAGTAGTTGCTGTACTGGCTCTGGTGTACTGCACTATTCAATAGTTGATGAGTAGTGCAGTACACTACTATTGAAGAATGGTGACCGGATGATCGAATGGTAACGCGTCAACCTATCACGCAGGAGGACCCGGGTTCGCGTAGCGGGTCTGACATCCCCTGAAAAATTTTTCGGGGTTTTGGGTCGGCCCGGCGAGCCCTCCTTCACCATCCGGCCATCCACAACGGGTGTGGGTGCAGCCCGTGGTTGGAACTGGCTCTGCCTGTTAGTAATCTCCCTGATTGGGAAGGAATGTAAAAATGCAGAAAAACAAACTATTGAAGAATGGTTGCGCTCAGCAAAACAGCAAAATCTCATTCCAAAGCCAACAACTACCATAATACCAAAGGAAACAGTCAGACGCATCAAGATTCAGTCCAGGCAGTAAGCAGCCCATAAAACCGTAAACTGATAGGCACAGTAAACCGCTTTCATAAAATAATAAGCAAATGTGGAACTAATAAGAAAGGAAGTACTACTAGTGTATCGCAAGCCAAAATATATGTCTGAAAGGCAGCAAACAATAAAAGAGAATTCATAAAGTCTGAAAGAGCACATGGCGAATTCTTGTCAAACAAAACAGCAGTTCTCTCAAGTGAATATTTTACGAATTAAAATAAGGATAGTCAAACAGGAAGTGAAAAATCTTTGCCAAGAGTCCTGATCACAATCACACTTTTCACCATCAGATAATCCATATTTATCGAATATTTATTTCGTTTTGGATTAAATGAAATAAATATTATCTGAAATTTCCGTCTCCAGTAATTACCTGAGAAGTTTGAAAATCATTACGGTAGGTTTTAAAATTTGTGAAATTTTCAAATTTTGAGAACAAATATAAAGTAGTCTACTAGTTTCAGCCATTATCCATTCATTCAGACACTTCTCTAGAACGAATCTTCTATGAATGTAGATCAAAGACACTCTGTCAAAATGGTTTTTTTTTTTTTTTTTTTGTCTAGCAGGCTTGGTAGCAAAAATTTGGTTGTCCCTTTCCACTCAAATAAAGAACTAAGAGAACCAACTTAGCCTAAACTGTAATGCAATTCCAAATATTTATCGGATAAGTAGATCTAACCCAGTCTAAATAGTGTTACTGATTAAATTAAAACTTAACAAGTATGTTAGCAACTTACAACTAGATATGCATAACATATGAAGAGTAGAATGTGTTAGTAATAGCCAATATAACCAAACCTAATCTTTCTGATATATCTATCTTCACAAAAAGAAAGTGTGTGAGCAGACAAATCACCGACGTACTTGAATCACTGTAATGATTAAAAGTGAAAATAGAAGTTCAAGGCCTACTTAAATACTTTGGCAGTAAATGGGCCTGTGAGTTGAAATCTCACATAATTATAGATGTACAGAACCAATGCACCAATCATCCAATCCTTTTCTGCTATTTACATAGCTAGAAGAGGATAAGTGGATGAGAATAAATATCAAACCGCAGATAACAGTAGTTCACTCACGGGAAGAAAGCATCATAGTAAAAATATCAACAAAAGAATGATAAAATCTCAGATCCAAGAAATATGTTGTTTATGTAAAGATAATGATATGTTTAAATTATGCATTTTTTGAACCATATTTTGTTGAACATTCGATTTGTAACAGGCTAGGGTGAAGTTGTTCATGAAAGTGTGATATAAGCTTGTCAAAATGGTAATGTGTGGCTCATTTTGTTAATGAATCTGCCTTTTCGTTATCTTCGATGCCAATGTGGCTATGAAATCAATAGAAATTCATCTCTTTCCTACCAAAGCTCTCAATGATGAGTTCTTTAACTTCTTTAGCCAGGTTATTTTTACTCCTTTGCATTAATATGGACAAAGCTATCCTACTGTCACTGATAACATTTGTAATTTTATTGCTTAAAAATATATTTTTAGTAATCAGCAAATCCTTATGAATATCACAGATTTCGGGTTGAATTATCCTACAATACTCCTCCAGCCTATTACTACTTTGAAAGAGCGTTTGATTATTATTATTCTCAACGACTATGGCAGCATTTCTGCCATTGTTCGATCTTGATCAGTCAAGGTAAATGTGTATATCTTTTGCGTCACTAGAGAGCGTCACTATATTGATAATTGCCAATAGCTCTCACCGCAGGATGTCTGTTTATATCTTTATACCTTTCATTACCATAGTTTTTGATTTTCTCCAATAAGAGCTGAAGTTCTGATATTTTTGGAATATTTTCATTATTATTGTTATCATTTTTTTGATCGACAGATGATGCCACTTTCCATTCTGTAAGAACACTAAGTGATGGAGCGAATCAAGCCATTCCACAGGCTACCCATTCCTGCGGAGGGGTCAAACGGATGGTGGAGGACAAATAATCGACAGCCGGGCCCGGACCCTATGATAAACGTTTTCAAGAGGTAGGATCCGAGATTCGATCCCGGGCCCTCCAGAATAAAAATCCGAAGCGTTTCCACGCGGCCAATCAGGCCAAAACTAAGAAAATATTTAAATATGGAAGACAGGAAACAGGTACCGCAATTACCAACGAATGTAAAATATGCACGGGCAGTATGTAGTACTCTTACTTTATTTTGGATCGATAACTGAATGACGCGCTGATACTAAAGAAAAAAGAATATTTCTATATTCTGTAAAAACTGAAATACTTAGTAATGCGTATGTTTTTCCACTAGCGCCATATTGATGATGTAAAGCCGAGCAGAGTTACTGAACACTATAGATTCAATAAATTACATGTTGGCTGATATGGCTGCGAAGCTGTCGCTTACCACTTTGCAGGATCCAGGTTCAAATCCCGATCCTACGCTTCCCATTTTTAAAGAACGGTCCAGATCCATCTTTCAACTTTCGATTAGCATTATCATTAGTGTTGCCAATCCTTTGATGAGATCTAAAAAGTGACCGCTGGAACTTTGAGCTTAACCAGCCAATCCGATTGGAAATACAGATAAGTTGTAGAAACAATGCGTCACTTTATTCAGTATACCAACAGCAGCAAACATAAATAACCACAGCCTGCTAATGTAGACTTTGCTCCAAATGAAGTAAGCATACGTGTTACGCGAGACAATGGAGCTAACGAACCTCATCCTTCCGAACCCTTCATAGCCTGACAAGCTTATTCCGCTGCAAGTGTGCCCAACAAGTTCTTCGCCGTCAGCTGGCTCATCTAATAGTTTTTGAATTCGATGCAGTTCAGGGGACTCAGAAAGGTGCGTCGAGGAAAGGTGGAAGAGCAGCCAGACAGGCAGGGAAGTCGACATTAGCCACCGATTCTCCAATAAGATAAGAAATACAGAGAAGTTAGAATACTGGAAAGAATCGGAGAGAGACGAAACGGTGCGCAACAAGAAAAAGGAAAAAGATCATATAGGGGGACAGCGCTACATCTGAGGAAGATGAGCAATTCAGTGTTCATTTGTAAGACGAATGCCCTCTAGAAGATGACAGTCAAGCGATTATTATCCGAGATGCGTTCGAATCATGGCAGACATTGCCTGAGAGGGACAGTAAGTTATAGTAAACCTACCACGAAATCGTGTAACTAGAAAGTCAAATAAAAACCTTTATTATGTAGTGAAAGTTTGGTGGCGTTTTCTGAAAAAATAAACATTTTTCTCCTTTCCAAATATTGTTACTGTCCCAATCTGCCATGTTAAAATGATATGGCCACAACCGAAGGTGTTTAGAAGAACTACACGACAGCGATGTTATTCGTTCAATGTGGAATTTTCGCTGATAGATAGGCGATAGTTTAATCGAAAAGTATTTTCGATCCAAAGGGTAACTCGAGTTAAGTTAAGGCCAAACATTTTTTCCCAAAATTATTTTTATTTTTTCAGCAGCCGAAGAAACGGGATTTCTTCTTGTTTATAAGATAATTTTCTTTTTAAAGAATTTGATTTGCCTAAGGCAATAATGTTTTGTTTAATGGCTGATTTTTTGCAGTGCCAAAATATGTTTTATATTTTTTTAACCAAATTGAGAATTCCGTTTCCAAATCAGTTGTAAAATTAAATAAAACCGTTTAAAGTGCATAGAAGATTCTTATTTCTCCAAAAAATTGCCATAATTTCTCGTTGATGGCTACGATTCACTGTACCCCACGGGGCGACGACTATGCCCATACGTGAGGTAAGTGGATAATGTTCATTTCTGGACAAAATTAACGCAGCAAAGAAAATATCGATTCAGCAGCCTTAACGTTTCACTTATTCAGTTTTCGATACGCGCTTCTCGGCTGGCAACAATTCGCGAAAAAAGTCTCCATTCCACGTCCCCCACCCTCCCTTATTTCTTTCTCTTACTCACGTCGAAGAATCTTTTTTCAGATGCCATTCTATTGTTGTTGTATATTATGACCAAGGTTATAAACAGCGCCATAAAAGCGTTAATCACCTAACGCTTTTAGGGGTAGTTATTCGGGTCCTATTTTATTCTCATCGTCATCGATAATATCGGAATTCTTCCAAACGTACTCTAATTTTAGTTCGATAACGTTGCGGTCATGGAGGATTTGGCCAGGCGTGAGAGACTTTTGGGGCTTTATTAAAATAAATCTTTGTTTTTAGAAAATCAATTCTTTTATTAAAAACAGGATAACGTTGCGGTCATGGAGGATTTGGCCAGGCGTGAGAGATTTTTGGGGCTTTATTAAAATAAATCTTTGTTTTTAGAAAATCAATTCTTTTATTAAAAACAAATACATACAAGTATGTAACAAAATCGAATTTTGTTAGCTGATTTACATAAATACCAGTCGTATTCACGGTATTTATAGTCTGTTATAAAACTATCGGGTTAACTGTACTGGCATTCTTGGATTCGGAAACATGGTTGTAGTATATAAATTTCGTTAAATTCGTATAAAAAAATAAATAAAATATGTATTACTATCATAAAATAAGGGCCCTCTTGGATGGTGGGCCATGAGGCCCCTTATCCAAGAGGTCCCTTGTTGTCGGTGATATTTTTTTCTTCTGTTATGGAGACATTTTCTTATAAGCGTGTCTACTAACTTCCCGTATTTGTTGGCCAAATCTCTTTCTTCTTATGAGTAAGTTCAGAATTCCATCGATACACTCTTTTTTTTGCATCTATAATCGTTATGGTCAGTGTGACCAATAGCGTAATTAAGACTAGGGTGAAGTAAAAAGACCAACTACAAACTTTTGGAAAAGTAGTCGGACAAAATTTTATTTTTTAGCGAAATAGAATCAATTTCCGTAAAGTAAATCCCTAGTTTTTAAAGATTTACAGGGAAGAGGAGTTTTAAGGATTTTCTTTTTAGCGACAAATTCCGGCCGGACCGTCACCGTCCGGGTTTTCTTCTATTTAAGTAGCTTTTGTCAACCGCAGCTGATCCAATACGGGCGTTTCTTTCCACCCGGACAAAGAAAGTACTCGAAGAAAAACGTCTTTCCCGGACGGCCGATACACTCGTTTATCGCGTAAAAAAGAAAAAAAAATTGCCAAGAGTGGCCGAGTCCGGTCGTCTAACACGGTAATAGTAATAATGGGTGATAATTGGACGGTTGCGACACTGATGCATTGTTCTTTCGTCTGGTTTAACGAAACAATGACGATTTCGAAAACTAATCGAGTTCCTTCCATTGACATACATTGATCTTTTAACCCTTGGCCCCATTTAATCAGAAACAGAAAATTGCGATAAGATTTTCTATCGAAGAAATTCAAAGGGTGAGATGGGGGCCATCTCACCCTTTGAATTTTCCCGGAGGAAATATTTCTAAATTAATGAAGAAATAAAGTGATGGTGACCGCTTGTTCCGGTTTAGCCTATCTAACCGGAAGTTCGGCCTAAGGCACAAAATTAGTTGGATTTGGTCCCGGCTGTTATTTTAGCTCGGGGGATAGAACCCGTTGTTTAGTTACCCTCGACTACCCCGGACTTTTCCCCACCGCCTAGTAGTTAGTCTGGGCACGACCAGATGGCGCCACCGTCTATCAGCCGGGGGAACGGTCCGGGATCTCCACCGAAACTGGGGAAACGGAAGCCAATGGAAAAATTAAGGTAATCGACCTCCGACCCCGCTTCTACTCGACCGTCGCTCGAAAACTAAGTAAAATAGACAAACCCCGAAAAACCGGGTGGCCGGTGGTCTGTATTCGCCCTTTAAAGGAGCAGATTCACCAGGGACCACCACGGAAAAAAGTTTCGGTTTCCGGATCGGGATCGAATCCCAAAGGGCGAGGAACGATCCTAGAAGTTTCCCGCCGTCATCGAAGTAATCATCGATTATCTGGGACCGGGAAGTAATCTCGATTATCCGGCACGGGCCACCGCGGTGTCGTTTATCCGCCAGCGTCCATCTTCCGCCCGTCCGGCGGATGAAGATTCCTCAGCCCACGGAATAAATAGTTGGCGGGCTAACCGGTACCGAGGCCCGCCGGTCGGGGAATCTTCGAGGTCTTTTAGGCCTGGGGCACGCTACGGACGGCCGATCGGGTGGTAGTTTTTTTTTGTCAACAGATGACGCCACTTTCCACTCAATAAGAGTACTAAGTAGCGGGGCGAAACAAGCCCTTCCACAGGCTGTCCACCCCTGCGGAGGGGTCAGCCAGATGGTGGAGGACGGGGATCGACGGGCCGGGCCCTCCTGCGGAGAGGTCAGCCGGATTGTGGAGGACATGGATTTAGATTTCACAGACTGCCCACCCCTGCGGAGGGGTCAGCCGGATTGTGGAGGACGAAGATCGAGGGCCGGGCCCGGAAGTCAGCCGGATTGTGGAGGACGGGGATCGACGGGCCGGGCCCGGAACATGATAAATATTTTCAAGGGCTGGGACCCGAGACTCGAACCCGGGTCCTCCAGAGTGGAAAGCCGAAGCGATCCGAGACTCGAACCCGGGTCCTCCAGAGTGGAAAGCCGAAGCGTGGATGAGACCCGAGACTCGAACCCGGGTCTTCCAGAGTGGAAAGCCGAAGCGTTGAGATACTATAGAACCCGAGACTCGAACCTGGGTCCTCCAGAGTGGAAAGCCGAAGCGTTTCCACACGGCCAATCCGGCCGACGAACTTCAATATTTGATTGTGTTTTGTACACTCTCGGCCAATCCGGCCGACTGACTGCCATATTGCATGAGGGATATACTGTATCTGGCGGCACCCGCTTGCGGCCAATCCGGTCGACCGGATCAGCTGGATTGTGGAGAACAGGGATTGACGGGCCCAATCCGGACCCCATGATGAATATTTCCAATTCAAGAGTGGAAATTCGAAGCGTTTCCATGCAACCAATCTAGGTGATTTTTTTGTTAACAGATGCCCCCATTTTCCATTTAGGTAGAATACTAAGTGACGGGGCGAAACAAGCCCTTCCACAGGCTGCCCACCATTCTAGTAGAATACTATGTGACGGGACGAAACAAGCCCTTCCACAGGCTGCCCACCCCTGCGGAGACGGGGCGAAACAAGCCCTTCCACAGGCTGCCCACCCCTGCGGAGGATCTGGGCGAAACAAGCCCTTCCACAGGCTGCCCACCCCTGCGGAGGGGTCCCGGACTGTGGAGGCGGGGATCGACGGGCCGGGCCCGGACCCCATGATAAAAATTTTCCCGGCCGACAATCTACGTGATTAGCCGGATTGGCCGCGTGGAAACGCTTCGGCTTTCCACTCTGGAGGATCCCAGTTCGAGTCTCGGGTCCCACCCCTTGAAAATATTTATCATGGGGTCCGGGCCCGGCCCGTCGATCCCCGTCCTCCACAATCCGGCTGACCCCTCCGCAGGGGTGGGCAGCCTGTGGAAGGGCTTGTTTCGCCCCGTTCACTTAGTATTCTCCCCGAATGGAAAGTGGCGTCATCTGTTAACAAAGAAAAAAAAATCTACGTGATTAGGAAAAAGTACTTTCCGAGTGGAAAGCAACGTAAAAGTCTACAAAAAAAAAATCTTATACAGATTTTTTTTTCTTGATTTTCCATTTATTATGATTATTTGATATTTTATATTTCAAAATATATTAAAATACAATTCTTATTAATGATTAAATTAACTAATATATATTTTATATAGTATTTTGCTTGGTATTTTGTTATATAAATTACAGTATTTTTTTAGATTTAATGCACTAGGTGGCATTGTTTAGCGATTTTAAAAGCCGAAATAAATGAGTTAAAAATCAAGTAAGTTTTTCTGTTTATTATTAATCTATAATCTCCATAGAAGAAGAATTTGTTAATAACTTGCAATTTCGTGTAAAATATATGTAATTATATAAAATATTTGTGCAAAGAAGATATATTTTTGTGGATTTTCTTGATTTATTACATATTATAGTATTGATAATTTATGTTTGAGAACAACATTTAGTTTATATTATATTAATTTAAAGAGAAAAAACGGCGATGAACATAGCATTATTTTTCACATATAAAAAGTTTTATGTAATAATTTTAGAATTTGACAGAATTAAAACGATAAATTATTTGGTTTTAATGTAAAACTGCCATAAAATTAAATTAAATTCAAGAAATATATGATTTTAAATTTGGCATGATTATCAGTAGTGATTTGTAAACAAGAAGTAAATATATTGTCTCTGAAATATACATGTGGCAGAATGCGAGTTGCTATAGAGCAGATACGTCAAGCTCGCGGTCCTCAGCATCCATCAGTGCGACTCGCTCTGCTGCCATAAACATTTTTAATCATGTACTGTACAATATTTTAAAATAATGTTCAAAATTCATAAACACAATACTGTAATATAATAAAATCTTATTTAGTCGAATTGAATAAATTTAATTTTATGTATATATTTTACAGAATGTACTTTAAATTTTTTCTCATTTTATTATCCTATTAACAGCTATTTTGGACAATTGGGAATGCAGTCGATTTCAATGTCTAATGGCAACTTTCTCAATGTGGCTTAGTTTCTTATGAAATCCTCTTAGTACTTATTGTCAGCAAAATGGTAGAGTATCTACTAGTGAAAGGTGTGTCGTGTTGCAGCTTTTAATAAATATATATACATACGTTTCTTGGACCACGATGTAGTTTCTCTACGTATGGTCTGGGGATGTATGTATATATTCATTAAAAAAGCCCGTTGTATAAGTTGATTCCGCTCAATGTAAAGGTTCACGTATTCCACTAGCAGGTAATCTACCATTTAACTGTATTGTCTATTAAATAGTTCTCAATGAAATCTAAGTTTGACATTTCTGCTATATAGGCTAAGAAGATTGAAATTCAATATGGTATGAATTACAAAGAGAGTGACTATTTATCCCAGATTTTCTAAGACAGTCCCTGATTTTGGTATGTTATCCTGTATTAGTAGATGTCACAGATTTTAAAAACCATCCTGTTTTTAAGTTCAACATTTTTTATTTTATGAAATTTTCATATAATATCAACTATTTTGGGTATATTTGGCAAAAGTGCTGCCTGTGGACTCATGAAAGCAGGACACATTTCTCTGATGCCACATGTCACAAACACAAAATGGTAAACTTATTTAATACGAGATAAAAATGAAATATTCAAAATCAAATCACACAAAATATTTGTTAAGAACAGCATACATAATTAAATTCTTAATGTTTAATGGAATATAGGAATAAAAATTAAATAGGATTAATCATTTCCTCTAGATTTTCCAGGAAAGTTCGTTTTTAGTAAAAATGCAGTTATTCATACCAAATCCTGGATTTTAAAATCCATTCTATTCTCATGACAGAATTTTTTTTTTAATTTGCATGCAAAATCAACTACATTAAATAATAATGTTTGAAATGTGAGTTGAAAACATAAATCAATATCAGCAGGGACATTCAGAGAAAATTTGAGGCTCAGGGCAGGTACTTTTGAGGCCCTTAAAAAAAAATGACAAATATATAGTGGTAAGTGTACAAGTAAAGCAAAAGCATTGATAAAGAACTTCAAATTTTGGTAAACACTGAAACTTGACCAGTATAGAAATATACAAATATATTTTTTCTAACATGTTGAGTTATTAATTGAGGCTCCTAAAGTCGTGAAGCCTAGGGTAGCTGCCCTCTTGCTCTCCCCCTCTCATAACAACTGAGTATCAGTCAACATCTACCAATAAACTATTACTTTTACTATTCAAATTCTTCAATTCCAGCTTAATATAGCATGGCCTTTAGGTATGATTATTTTAAGAAGTGTGTTATTGTATTGATGTTATTGTTAATAGCAAAATGATGAATCTGATAATTTGGTAAATATATAAGTACAAGAATAAAGCATGTTAACATTATGCTTCCAGTTGAATTTTTTCCTGTCTTGATTGCCATGGATAGAAGTCAGTTTAATTATGAGTGATATTAAGTTTATTATATAAGTTTTTGTCCATTGACTAGAAATATACATACATACATACATAGTCTTGCATTTTCATCTATTATGTTTATTTTCCGTTAAAATCTGTTCAATATCGATTGCCTTTCTCTCTTCAGGATTTTTTGGAAGTGATTAATAGTATTGTCATTAGAAATATATATTCTTTTACTTCAAATAAAAAAATTCCAAATTCTTTTTGCTTACTGAAGATGGCTTCTTTAAGCTGAAAGATCTTTAGCAAATAATAAAAATCAATCTTTCACTTGAATTTGAGCTGCTGTTAAGATTTATTTTTGTAGAAATATACAGTATATCTGTATCAGAGTTGAGATATATTACTTTAAATAGAATTACTAATATTTGATATTACTGCTTTGAAAGCTTCACTGTTTGAAATAAATTTATTTTTTAAATTGATTAAAGAAGAAATTATATGTTGGATTAACTTGCTCTCTTTATTTGGCTAGAATAAAGCAATTTAATTTAATTGTAAAGGTTATGCAAGTCATTCAGAGATTGATTATGCAAGTGTTTATTAATAAATAAATTTTGCTTGTTCAATTTCTATTAGTGTAAATTAATTTTCTGTTTGTTTTATTCACTATTAATGTTTCTGTGAAGGTCTGAATTGTAGAAATTAGTGTAAAAGTTAAATTTCTTGTATTGTTCCCTACATTACAAAATCCAGATTTGGCCTATTAGAAAATCCTAAAGTACAAAATTTTCCAGCTGTTAGATTCATTATTATTTTGTAGAAGAATTTTGGAACTTTACAAAATTATCTGAAATTCCAAATTGCCAGATAGCTGAGTGATCTAATGATTATAAGAAAAATGATCTAATTTCCTTGTTCCCTGAAACAGAACAAGAATTTTCTTTAAACAATCAAAGCATCTAATTAAATTATTAATTAAAAAATAAATTTCAAGCATTTTTATGCAATAAACTTCAGAAAAAATAACAAAAATATTTTTGGTTGGGAAATCAACTCTCATATGCTTACAAATTAATAGAATATGAAACACAAAAAAGAATCAAACAACACTAAAAATTAAATATTCTTAATACATACAATTTTTTTATAAATATAAAATTCTAAAGTAAATCACTAAATAAAAAAACAATAACTTTTCTTTAAACTTATACATTCTAATATATATGTTGCAGAGCAAACCTGAATTCAGGAAATACTAAAATTTTATAGTTGGAATGAGAACATCCTAATGCTTGTTGGGCATTCTAGTGTGAGGCCCGGACCAAAAAAAAAAAAAAAAAAATTTTTTTTCCTGCAGTTTAATTTTTAACTTTGAAAATCAATCTCTAAACAGCCAACAATAGTACATCGAAACTTTGACCATCGCGGGAGAGTTAAACTGAAGTTTGAAAATCAATCTCTAAACAGCCAACAATAGTACATCGAAACTTTGACCATCGCGGGAGAGTTAAACTGAAGATCCAATTACCAGATAACAAGCTCGTCTTTCCTAGAACTGCTTCCTTTGTCTTGCAGAGTCAACTTTGAACTCTTTTAACTATTGTTTAAATTTCTTAATTTGTGTGATTTTTTTATTTTATTATAGTGATTATTTTTTGAATATTTTAATTTTTAAATATTGTATAATGATTACAGATGTA
>AYEL01066024.1:0-26878 GCA_000484575.1 Olivierus martensii
TTCAACTTCTGAATCCTTTCCATCACGCTTTCTTTTGGATGTTCCTGGAATTTCTTTTTGTAATGCCCACTCCTTACGCAGTTGATTTTCTTGTTGTAGAAGACACACTATGGTAGATTTTGGTTTATTTCAGCGAGTCTATGTTGGCTTGTTTAAATGGCTGGCTTTTAATTTTATCCAGCAAAGCAATTTTACTTGAAAGTGTAAAATCCTTTCTTGACATCTTGGCAAAGATTTAAAAATTTTAAATAAAACTGCAAATGAATATTGCTAGGTACAGTATACAGGGTGATTCAAAAAAGTTGTGCCAAAATTTACAGACTTGTAGAGAATAAAATTCTGAGTAAAAAAGTCTAGTCGCGTTTTTTGATTTGAGGTTCCATTTAAAAAATATAACGCATAAAAGTTTTGTGACATCATTTCTGGCTCAGTCAAAATCTATTTTTAAAATATGCTTATTTTTGTATTTTTAAAATCATATATAAATTTTAACTACTTAAAAACTATCCTAAAAAAACAGAGCATTGAGAACTGATTGTTTATTAAAATAGTGACTGATTATTTAAATGAAACGTAATTGTTTTACAAATGTAGCGTTCATTTTCGAACATTATCATTTTTGAATGTTAAATTGCTATGTTCGAAAATGAATGCTACGTTTTGTAAAATAATTACATTTCATTTAAATAATAGGTCACTATTTTAATAAACAATCTATTCTCGATGCTCTATGTTTTTTATATTCAAACCATAGAATTGCATTAATGAATAACAGAATTTATTAATTACATCACTATCATAAGTTGAGAACTATACATTCTAATTGCTGTTGCAATAAATTTGTCACTTTTTATTTTTCTAAGGTAAATGTGGAACTCATATATAATTAATTGTGCAGTATTACTCAACTACTCTTTATTTTGTAAAATTTAAATGTGGATAATGTGATTTGAAGAGCTTGTGAAGTTGTCTATACATTGCAATGTTGTTGTTATTTCATTATTTTAATTAAAATCTATTATAAACTATCTTTAAAAATCTAACAATTTTAATAATTTATTCTGACTTTTATATTTACAAATAGTAAATTTATTTAGTGATAACAATTTAAAATTAATAGAATTTATTTTTAAAATTAAATCATTAATCAAAGTTACCTTTCAATAAAACTTCTGATTCTATCACTGCATCAATTGGAGGTGGTTCTAAACATTTAGCCAAAAATCTACCAATATCACCAAGTCTCAATAATTTGATTGCCAATGAGATTTCATGCAAAGGTGTTCTAAATATTTCTGGAGTTGTGTAATTTTCAAGCCTATTTATATAAAAGTTATAACAATTAAAAATAAAGTAAATCCATTAAAATTATTTGAAATTTAATCATTAGAATCCAGAATTATTATTTAATGAAACAAAAATCATAAAAAATATTTTTAAATATAATGGAAATCACTTAATATGAAAATGAATAACCAAAAACTCAGTTAACACAAAACATTCTTGAAATTCTAATAAAAAAACATGCTTTATATCATTGTATTAAAATACTGTTAATGCAAAACAGATAATTCATAAACATTGGTTAAGATGAGAAAAATTGTTTGCCCCAAAAATTAAAATTCATCTTTAAACTAATTTAAATTGACAACAATATGTAACTCTTCTTAAACTTATACAAATAATGTTAATTACCCACTTCGTTACAAGGGGAAATTAATAATAACTACAAGTATTAGAATACCTTTAACTTTTGAAACCAAAATTATGACAATTGATGACAGATACAATTCTTTTGAGATATATTTTTCAACCAACCACACTTTAAAAAATGGAAAGTAAGCAAAATGCTATACATCTTAAGACAAAAACTGAACATCTTCAAAACATTGATAAATATAGCTATTTGAAAAGTGAAATTTATAAAAAATTCAGTATTGCAAATTCTACTCTATCCACCATGATAAAAGTGAAAGCATTATTATAAAAAAAAAATTTATTGCAGAAAATATCTAATTAATGTTAGGCCATGTTCATCACTTATTAGATGCTTATTCAAATGAATAAATTAGAACAATTTGCAGAATGTAAACCACTGGAAAAAGTATATAAAAAATTGCTGATATATTCAATTAATTAAAAATAAATTAATTGAATACATCAGCAATTTTGACTACATGAATAAACAGTGTTTAGTAAAATGCAGTTATGTTATTTTCCCAAACATTTTATCTTTGAAACACCACTTTTTTTATTTATAATACAGCAGCTGAATATTGACAGAATACCAAATCATGTGATCTACCAAAGTGGTGATAGGAAATTTTATTTTATTTTATTAAATTATATTTGCTAGTCTTCCTACTGTCTAATCACTAAAATAATTACTGTAGATAAATAAATTATAAACTAACCGAATTAGTTAGGCCTGGAAATGATGAAGGAAGCAAGAAACAAATTGCAGAATATGTATAAGTAAATATTTCTATTTAAAAGTAAATGTGAATTGTAATTTTAGCATGGCTAAAAATGATATGAGTTAACTTGTAAATTATATAGTAAATTTTTGTCTTTAATATTATTCTTTACTTCAAAATTTTTATTGACAACATATGAACAGAAGTTTTTATTTTCAAATATAAATGCATTTTAATTTGTGTGTGTCTAAAAATACATGATTTGAATATAACGAGGTGTAATGTATGTTTAAAATTTTTAATTTATTCAATGTTCTGTCATCTTTAACCTGTAATATAACTGAAGGCAGTTCATAATTGAACTTAAAACATTTTTATTTGAAAATAAAAATATGTTAAATTTTGTAGTAGTACTTTTACTTCTTACTGAATTCAAAGAAGTTTAGCAAAATATATTCAAGGATCTTTTTTTCATATAAAGGCAAATATTCTTATATCTGACTTGCAAATGCCAATGTTATGCAAATCAAAAAATTAAATTTATATTATACCAAAATAGTCCTTTAAGAAGACTTGCAAGTATAATAAATGAGATGCAGGTTGCAATAAAGGAATATCAGGCTGAGAGTTTGAGAACTGCTGGTTTAGATTCAATTTCTTATAAGTAATTTAACATATAAATATTAATATTTAGTTTACAAATTAACAGATAATCTATTTTATTATATATTTTTTTCAACATAACATTCATGAGAACCACCCTTGAACAATATTCCATAGAGATCTCTGATATATAGTTTAGGCGATGTTGCATCCAGATATATTAGCCAGAAAGAGATTTAGTCTTTTATTGCAAGACCAAAATAATGAATATCAGGAGATAAGTAGTTTATTTTAACTAAATAAAATACCTTTAAAATAAAAATATCAATTAATAAGCAAAATTATAATAGAATAAAACATTAAATAGAAATAAACAGAATCAAGGAGAAGTTTTACATTTATACTATGTAAATTAATCCAACGTTTTTGTTACTGATATTTCTATTTTGTTCTATTCTATTGTTTATTGGATCCAAATTAATATGACCAGGTATTTCCTCATTGTACACTAATGCAATACAGTTAATCTTCAACTTATGACAGGATTTGGTTTTGAACCCTGTCATCATAAATGCCCAAAACTTATGGATTTCTTACTATTAATGTTTACTAGGACACTATATACAGTCGATTCCGCTTAATTGGGACATGTTAGGACTAATCCATTTTGGCCCATTTAATAGCTACCCTAATTAAATGAACTAATAATAAATTCTAAAATAAAATATGTAATATGTAGACAAATAAATAATTAGATAAAAAATAATAATTAGGTATTTTAATGTTTTATTAAAATAGGTACCTAATTATTATTTTTCTAGCAATCTCTGACTTCACCTTCGACACTAGGCCGCTTATATTCATGCCTGGCCTGCTAACTATAGAGAACCATTGATCTAATGCTGCATCGACTTCTGATTCTTTCTATCACGCATTCTTTTGAATGTTCCTGGAATTTCTTTTTGTAATGCCCACTCCTTACGCAGTTGATTGTTGTAGAAGACACACTATGGTAGATTTTGGTTTATTTCAGCGAGTCTATGTTGGCTTGTTTAAATGGCTGGCTTTTAATTTTATCCAGCAAAGCAATTTTACTTGAAAGTGTAACTCCTTTTCTTGCATTCTCGGCAAATATTTAAAAATTTTAAATAAAATCAACACTGTAAATGAATATCGCTAGATATCAGCAATGAAATTTTATTTGAAAGTGTAAAATCATTTCTTGGCATCTTGGCAAAGATTAGTTTTTCTTGAAAGTGTAAAATCCTTTCTTGGCATCTTGGCAAAGATTTAAAAAGCAAAGCAATTTTATTCGAAAGTGTAAAATCCTTTCTTGACATCTTGGCCAAGATTTAAAAATTTTAAATCTGCAAATGAATATTGCTAGGTACAGTATACAGGGTGATTCAAAAAGGTTGTGCCAAAATTTACAGACTTGTAGAGAATAAAATTCTGAGTAAAAAAGTCTAGTCGCGTTTTTTGATTTGAGGTTCTGATTTAAAAAATATAACGCATAAAAGTTTTGTGACATCATTTCTGGCTCAGTCAAAATCTATTTTTAAAATATGCTTATTTTTGTATTTTTAGAATCATATATAAATTTTAACTACTTAAAAACTATCCTAAAAAAACAGAGCATTGAGAACTGATTGTTTATTAAAATAGTGACTGATTATTTAAATGAAACGTAATTGTTTTACAAATGTAGCGTTCATTTTCGAACATTATCATTTTTGAATGTTAAATTGCTATGTTCGAAAATGAATGCTACGTTTTGTAAAATAATTACATTTCATTTAAATAATAGGTCACTATTTTAATAAACAATCTATTCTCGATGCTCTATGTTTTTTATATTCAAACCATAGAATTGCATTAATGAATAACAGAATTTATTAATTACATCACTATCATAAGTTGAGAACTATACATTCTAATTGCTGTTGCAATAAATTTGTCACTTTTTATTTTTCTAAGGTAAATGTGGAACTCATATATAATTAATTGTGCAGTATTACTCAACTACTCTTTATTTTGTAAAATTTAAATGTGGATAATGTGATTTGAAGAGCTTGTGAAGTTGTCTATACACTGCAATGTTGTTATTATTTCATTATTTTAATTAAAATCTATTATAAACTATCTTTAAAAATCTAACAATTTTAATAATTTATTCTGACTTTTATATTTACAAATAGTAAATTTATTTAGTGATAACAATTTAAAATTAATAGAATTTATTTTTAAAATTAAATCATTAATCAAAGTTACCTTTCAATAAAACTTCTGATTCTATCACTGCATCAATTGGAGGTGGTTCTAAACATTTAGCCAAAAATCTACCAATATCACCAAGTCTCAATAATTTGATTGCCAATGAGATTTCATGCAAAGGTGTTCTAAATATTTCTGGAGTTGTGTAATTTTCAAGCCTATTTATATAAAAGTTATAACAATTAAAAATAAAGTAAATCCATTAAAATTATTTGAAATTTAATCATTAGAATCCAGAATTATTATTTAATGAAACAAAAATCATAAAAAATATCTTTAAATATAATGGAAATCACTTAATATGAAAATGAATAACCAAAAACTCAGTTAACACAAAACATTCTTGAAATTCTAATAAAAAAACATGCTTTATATCATTGTATTAAAATACTGTTAATGCAAAACAGATAATTCATAAACATTGGTTAAGATGAGAAAAATTGTTTGCCCCAAAAATTAAAATTCATCTTTAAACTAATTTAAATTGACAACAATATGTAACTCTTCTTAAACTTATACAAATAATGTTAATTACCCACTTCGTTACAAGGGGAAATTAATAATAACTACAAGTATTAGAATACCTTTAACTTTTGAAACCAAAATTATGACAATTGATGACAGATACAATTCTTTTGAGATATATTTTTCAACCAACCACACTTTAAAAAATGGAAAGTAAGCAAAATGCTATACATCTTAAGACAAAAACTGAACATCTTCAAAACATTGATAAATATAGCTATTTGAAAAGTGAAATTTATAAAAAATTCAGTATTGCAAATTCTACTCTATCCACCATGATAAAAGTGAAAGCATTATTATAAAAAAAAAATTTATTGCAGAAAATATCTATTTAATGTTAGGCCATGTTCATCACTTATTAGATGCTTATTCAAATGAATAAATTAGAACAATTTGCAGAATGTAAACCACTGGAAAAAGTATATAAAAAATTGCTGATATATTCAATTAATTAAAAATAAATTAATTGAATACATCAGCAATTTTGACTACATGAATAAACAGTGTTTAGTAAAATGCAGTTATGTTATTTTCCCAAACATTTTATCTTTGAAACACCACTTTTTTTATTTATAATACAGCAGCTGAATATTGACAGAATACCAAATCATGTGATCTACCAAAGTGGTGATAGGAAATTTTATTTTATTTTATTAAATTATATTTGCTAGTCTTCCTACTGTCTAATCACTAAAATAATTACTGTAGATAAATAAATTATAAACTAACCGAATTAGTTAGGCCTGGAAATGATGAAGGAAGCAAGAAACAAATTGCAGAATATGTATAAGTAAATATTTCTATTTAAAAGTAAATGTGAATTGTAATTTTAGCATGGCTAAAAATGATATGAGTTAACTTGTAAATTATATAGTAAATTATTGTCTTTAATATTATTCTTTACTTCAAAATTTTTATTGACAACATATGAACAGAAGTTTTTATTTTCAAATATAAATGCATTTTAATTTGTGTGTGTCTAAAAATACATGATTTGAATATAACGAGGTGTAATGTATGTTTAAAATTTTTAATTTATTCAATGTTCTGTCATCTTTAACCTGTAATATAACTGAAGGCAGTTCATAATTGAACTTAAAACATTTTTATTTGAAAATAAAAATATGTTAAATTTTGTAGTAGTACTTTTACTTCTTACTGAATTCAAAGAAGTTTAGCAAAATATATTCAAGGATCTTTTTTTCATATAAAGGCAAATATTGCCTTTATATGAAATATAAAGGCAAATGCCAATGTTATGCAAATGCAAATGCCAATGTTATGCAAATCAAAAAATTAAATTTATATTATACCAAAATAGTCCTCAACTTATAATTGGATTCCATTCCAATGACCAGATAATGTGACTAGTATATTATACAGGTACAGACGACTTCATGATTTGAATGGCATTGATCAATCAAGGCTTTCAAATTAAATTTTGATTTAAGTCAAAATGTACATTGCTAAACCATTCTCTCTAAGCAATAGTACATATATTAAACTGAGTACATATTGAATATATATTCAAATAATGATGATAATATTAAGAATAAAATTAATTCAGTCTTACTTTTCAAATCTGGCACGGCTACATAAATGAAAGCAAAATCCTGCACGAACTCTACCAGCTCTTCCTCTTCGTTGTTCCAAATTTGTTTTTGATGCCCATACAGTTGCATAATTAGTCATATTATTGTGTGATGTAAAAAGTTTCATTTTAGCTCTAGGATAAAAACAATCAATTAATAAACAAAATTATGAAATATTTCATTACATTTTCTATCTATAAATTCCACTTTAGCTATAAAAATTTTATTTATACTAGTGGGTCGAGGTGATTTTTAGTGGGCATGAAAAGTTTTTTGTGTTGTTAAAATCTCATATCTATTAAAACTAAGGGATGTCAAAAAGTTTGTAATTCTAAAAATTGGATTACAATTATAAAAAATTTGGAAAGTGTTGCTCAAGTACACTGGTTCTAAACCTTTTTTATGTTGAACACATTTTAATATTTTGAAATTTGGCAAATAATAATTCAGATTTTAACAATGAATTTTTATTATTGTATTTATTCGTATTTATTACATTCAGATTACAGACATACTTGTACACATGATCATTAAATGGCAGTCCTTATTAAGTTATAGTGCCACTTGTGACTCTATAACTTAATAAGGACTTATAAAGCTACTTGTGGATTTTGACTTTTTAGAGAAACTATAATTTTAATTTAGCACTATAACTTAAGGACTTATAAAGCTACTTGTGGATTTTGACTTTTTAGAGAAACTATAATTTTAATTTTTATTCCTTAATTTTTAAATTATGAATAATGACAAAAAATTTTGACTGTCGCAGAAATTCGACGGTTAGATTTTTCTAACGATACCCTATTTAGAGGATTAGATTTTTGTAACGATACTTTATTTATAAGAATTGGTACAGTGGTTCAACTGCAAAAGGGATATCTAGCCAACCACGTTTCACTATTAATATATATGATTCATACAATTACATACATACAATTCATTCTTAATTTTTTGTGGCACACTGTCAAGGGTTTGATGGCACACTAGTATGCTGTGGCATAGTGGTTGAGAATCACTGCTCTAATACATACTTGTTATAAACAGTTAACAATTATATAATGTCATTTGCATGCTGACAAACTATTGTGCATGTTACAAAGGCTTTCCATTTTAGTGACATTATTACAAATCACATTATGACAGTACTTATAACAGTTACTTTAAGTTTTATTTGCTAATTTTAGCTATTATTTTATTGTTAATTGCAAATAATTTTCTTTGATATATAAAATAAAACAGTAATCACATGTATAATCTATGGTTCTAGAGTTAAAAGAAATTATAAAATTCAAACTTTTTGTCATGATGGCTGCCTTTCTAGCTATGATATAAACAATCTATATGATATAAATATGTTGTGCCCATCTATATAAAATTCTGTCTTGACTGACATCATAACTGCCTTCTTAGCTGAAAGATGAAAATGCAAGATGTCATGCAAACAGATAGATTAATACCCTATCACTTGTTTAAAATTTTTGAGACTTCTTCATAATCTGATTTTTTGACAATTACAGGGAAATCAAATATACAATTTAAAAATAAAAGCTATTTTTTACATCTTTACAAAATTTTTTTTGATTGATATCTCAATCATTTTCTTAAACAGAGCAATAAAAAGTTAGGGGTATCACAAATTCAAATGTACAGGGTATTAATATATAGATATATATTTTAATTTTTTGAAGTTATGTATAGTAAAGGGGGTGACCAGTATGCATATTCTCCCTTTCATAAGTGATATACAGGAATCCCTTGATCAGCGCAGTTAATAAATCCTCGCAATACACCACATATATCAAAACCGCACTAATCAAACTACAAAAACCAATGGGAATAATTATAATGAATCCTGGAAAATATCAAAATACAGTACTTTAAATCATTGAGGAATATGTAAAGATATTTAAAAATTTATAGTAAGAATTAAAATTTATTTTTCACAAAAAAAATTTTTACAAAATTGTATAAATTCTGTAAAAAATAACTGCATGTTCGTAGACATCGAGTATTGAAGAGGAACTAAAGGAAAGGTGGCTATATAATATTGTAATGGCTATTATGCAATTGCCATTCACATAAAATTTTATTAATAAATAAAATTACAAACAAATTTAAAATATAACAATTAGAATGATAAAAATCGTAATATTAACAGAATTAAATAAATAAATTTATTGCAATGCTCTAATCATATAGACTACAATCCCTGAGATTCAGTTTTATGTCTATAGACATCGAGTACTGGAGAGGATCTGAAGGCGGCTATATAATATTATAATGGCTATTATTAGGTAGTTGCTATTCACATTATTAATAAATAAAATTACGAATGAATTTAATATATAAAAATTAGATGAAGAAAGTCATATTAACAGTGTCAAAATAAATAAATAAATAAATAAACAAATTTATTGCAGTGCTTTAATCATGTAGACTACAATCCCAGAGATTCAGTCGGCAACGTTTCAGAGGGTTTGCAAAAAAAAATTCGCAGTAATCAAATCTGACACCACATATATCAAGGGATAGTCTCAAATTATTTTTGCACACTAATCAAAACCACATTATTCAAACCTGCACTAATCAAGGGATTCCTGTATTAAGCCTACTAAGATTAAATTGCAGCTCTGTATTGTCTATTGTCAACAGTCAATGGTTAGTATGAAGTTAAATATTCTTTTTAATATAAAACAAATCTATAATTATATGAAATCAAAGTATGATTTATGGCATCATCTCCAATTTTTTGCTGTACTTCTCATCATAGTCTGTCATATGATCTATACAGTTTACTATTTTCACCTGTGAAATCATTAGTTAATTTACTTTTCCTACTGATCCAGTTTAGCTGAAAACACTGGATCTAATAATTTTATAGTTTATATATATATATATTACTTCATTTCCTATTTTAAATTTATATCTCCAAAAGAAATTTAAAAACTTATTCTAGAATCAAAGTATCTCAACTTAAGAAAAGCTGCTTGCTGACTTATTTTGATTTTCAGTACAACCTATTCCTGTGAATCTCAGTACTTATCTATGATATTTATTGAAACACTGTACACAACTCACATATCAATATCTAGTCAAAAATAAAGTACAATCCAGACTTTAAAAGCTTAACAAAACATGTGCAATCCCATAAATTGCACAACTCACATATCAATATCTTATGGTAGTATGCAGCAGCATACTACCAAAAATAAAGTACAATCCAGACTTTAAAAGCTTAACAAAACATGTGCAATCCCATAAATTAAATAATTATTTATTTAATAAAAAAATTAACTTTTTTTATTTCATTAATTATAAAAAATATTATGCATCTACATCAAAATAAATGTATATGAAATATAACTAAACAATTTTTGAAATCATTTGTCAAGATTACTCTGAAAAACTGATTGTGGTTCTCAATATTGAGATTCTCGGCTCATTGTGACGTTTGCTCACCCCTATATTAGACGGCACATTAAATATTATTATTAAATCTATTTAAAATGCACATTAAACAATATAAGTGGATATTAAATTTGTTTTGAAAATAATTCATTTATAAAAAATAATGTATTTTAATTACTTTTTAAATAAATAGATTATTTTCAACATAAATTTATAATTATTTATATTATTTAATCTATGCTTTTATATTAACTTTATCTCAAGTATAGAAAATGAAAAAATCTTTTGAAAATTCAATTATACAATTAAAAGATTAGATAAAAATTTAATCATGAAAACTGAAAAATACATACAATATTAAAATGCCACAACAACATTACAGATGATAATCAGAAATTTACTGAAAACAGATATAAAAAAAAAACTGAAAAAATCTATATTATACTATAAGTTAAAAAAATATATATGAAATATGCACTTAAATGATGCACCATTTTAAAGATTCTGACCTAAAAATAATGATTACACTCAAACTTTTAAGTAAAATTAGAATAGCCAAAATTTTATATACAGAATGTTTCAAAAAATTTGATCCATACTTCAAGAGCATATTGAGGAAGTCCAGTAGATGATCAAATATTCTTATCTACTTTTTGAATGATATTTTAGGATTCATTGTGTATGATTTCATCTTACATCAAGTATATTTTCTAATATTATGGTCTTGTGTATAATATGAAATAGAACAACTTTTTATTAGGAACCAATGTCTACCACAACCAACTTACAACACTAAAAGTCTTAGAAGTTGGTTTGTTTGGATGCCTATCATATAAGCCATAAAACAATCTAGTAAGCTTTTAGGAGATTCAAAATATGATGAGATTGCTCTCAAATAGTCTAATGCAATTAGTTTGTCATCGTCTTTATTGTTTAATAAGTTTTAATAGGTAAGAGAACTTATACATTTATGGCATACAAGATTTTTTAACACAAACTTAGAAAAGGTAGTATCCTCTGAAGTAGCATCCTGCAACATCAATACATGATTTTGCATCAAATAAAACTTTGGAAGTAGTATTAAATATATTTATATACAAGTAAACTATATAATCTTGTTGTTAAACTCCCAAGTGCAGTCAAATTGTAGTGTCAAATTTATATATATATATATATGATATGATTTTTAAATAATCTCTAGTGTCTGTTTTCCATTTTCAGACATTGGTTGATAAAGAGTTGTTCTACAGAGTACCCCATGCTCCTGAAGTATGAGTGAAAGATATTTTTGGGACACTATGTATGTGTATAAATATAGGTATAAACATATATGCATTTATATATATCTTTTTGTTTAGTGCCATTTGTTCTTTAAAATTTTTAACAAATCTGAATTTATTAAAAGTGAATATTAGTGGCAGAAAAATATCTTGATTTCTCTCAAAACATTTTTTTTATAACTTTGGCTTATTTTGTTTCATGTTGGTTAGTAACATACCTTCAAATATTATCAGTTAAGTGAGGTGTATCCATTTCTTATTCTGATTTATCAAAAAATTTTTGCAACAACAGAAAATATGGATGTATAGCATCATCCAATCTCTGATAGCACTACTACTGGGCTAAACAAATTATCAGAGAGCACAGGGATACCTAATGTTGAATTAATAACTTAATAATAATGATAAGTGATTAACATCTGCACTTTTTGCTAAGATTTATCTATATGTTAGATTTTTATATCAAGATAGGTAATATATGCAAACTTTTCCCCTTTTTTTTCCAAGTTATAGTGGATATATACAAGAGAATAATATAAGTAAATACAATATTATATAAGAACTTTTATTTCTACATTAACATAATTATTTTTTTACAACTTTTCCAAGTTTTCAAGAGAAATATATTTCCTGCCACCAGGATGCACTTTTAATAAATTTACATTTTAACTGATAGTGTAATATCATCTATTAAAATATCAAAAGTTGTGCTATAATGGCTTGTCTTTATGTCTATGTTTGTGGAGAGACTGCTAGCAGAATTTTATTTTTTAGTTAATTATGATTCAGTAAAATATATATTTTAGAATCAAATTCCATTTCATCTTAAACTAATAGTTATAATTCTGATTCCTACAGTTTTCTGCAAAAACAACATTTCTGCAATCATAAATTTTTAATTTATAATAATAAGAATAATAATGTGATAAAATACTGTAACTATTACTTACTTGCATGAATCAATAACATAGACTATGTCATTAATAGTAATACTAGTTTCAGCTATATTTGTTGAAAGTATTATCTAAAAAAATGAGAGAAAAAAATAAATATTTTAATGCTTATGTACACTAAAAAATTTATTTAAAAAGTTTTTAAATTAATATTATATTAGATATTTAATTATCTTGTCTAACATACAAAAATATTAATATTATGCTTTTGAATTAATTAATTTTTTAAAATTTTATTATGAATGCATACTCTTAATTCATGATTATTAATTCCATTTCATTAACTATATTCACATTAAAAACATCATTTTCAAACTGGTAAGGAACTAGAATTTCCAGTAATTTGATATGCTTATCCATCCTAGAATGATCACAAAGTATTCATTCTGTGTTCAATTAATTGAAAACATCAATTTCACAAAATGCACATTTATTAACATTTTTCCAACAGCTATTCAAGTCTGACACCTTATTCATGACCAGAACTACGTTTATTAACAATATTTTTTAATTGTGTAAAAAATTTCCATTTTCAATAGAGAAATTTCTATTAGAAACAAGAATTTAATTTCAAACACTACCATCCATATTGAGAAAGAACATTTTTTTGGATGGGTTTAAAAATTTGGCTATTTTAACTAAAATAGAGAAAATTAAATTAAAAATAAGTTGATTAATTATCTTGTTTTTATTTACTATTAACTAGTGTATTTGACATTGCTTGGAAATTTCTGGCACATCATTTGTAGAAAGATTAGTTTCTAGTTTGTGAGATATTTAATAACTATTAATAGTATTCTACCTATAAACAAAGCCAGAAAAATCAAAACCTTTAGGTGCAACGACGATGTCATAGTGATGTTATATGTTAGAACTTTTGTGACAGCACATGCTGATGACATTCTAAGATATCATCCATTGTTACATCTTAAATTGGTACTTTTTGGCATCATTAACTGTTCCATCAAAATGACACTGTACATTGGTGATGTTTGTAATTTCATTCATTATTATGTTGATCATTTCATGCTTGTCAGACAATGACATCACCCAATTTCATGCATTACATCAATAGTCAGAACAATTGGCTGAAGAATTTAAATACAAATTTTAAATTATGATCCCAAATTGCCCCAATCTTTTGGGGCATTTTTGATCCAAGGTATCTTAATTATCCATGGGAAAAGTCACTCCTGCAAAGTTTGATCCTAATACATCAAATGGTGTAATATCCTATGGAGAACAGATAACATACAAAAATTGCATTTGTTATAGATAGTTAAAATATTTATATAATACTTGATCTGTATGCAAGAATTCAGTTATTTAAGAATCTCATATATCAAATTTGCACAAAGAGAGCTAAGAAGCTATGAAATAATGAGGTAGGTAAAATGCTTTTATAGAATAATTATTTCTGCTAATTAGACAGAAAATTCTACAATTAAAGCAAAATTAGAAAAAATTGCTCCAATTTCAAAGTGAACTAACAAGTTTTAAGTTTAACAATAATACTTAGATAATAAACACTTTTCCTGAGAGAGTAAACAATCAATCTTCATTCATTGCTATAATCAATCAAATCCAATGTTTTTCTCTTAATTACTGCTGCATGACAACTACTCTTTTCAAAATTTAACTTGCTTATATTATTGTACACAGAATTCATATGATAATACATTGAAATTGTTTATCTGGAACAAATGGGATTTGACATATCTGGATTAATTAACATCCAGATAATATGGAAAATGATGAATTATCTTCAATATTATACAGTAAATAATTTACATATATAAAAGACATAGCTATTGCAATTACAGTTTGTATACAGTTAATTGTGTAAAAGTTGAGTTTCTCCCAATAACTTGATTATGATTAATACGTTATATTTTCTTCACTTTATCTATCAATTAAGTTACTCATATTATCTTTAGTTTATCATTTCTACATTCATCACTACATTCTTAATCCTACCAATGATTCCAAATAGTGACAATGGTTAACAATTAGTCAAATTAGCATTGAATTTGAAGTGTCAGACTTTCTTCTAACAGCTTAATGAAAGAATCTCATCTCATTTATTTCTATTTCACTGACATTAGAAGTGCCAACTCATAGCCATCTTCAACAGTAGCAACATGATGATTCACAAAAATGTTAAGAAATAACAAATTATAATTGAAATGATATTAAAAAAAAAACAATTATCCAAATATCTTGACTTTGAGAGAGAAAAATATAATTTGATCATTTTTTTAGATTGTCTTTTAATTAAAAATGGTTACCTTTGTTACTCCAGAAGAAACAGGTTGAAAAACCCTATGCTGTTCTTCACGAGGAATTTGTGAATGCAAAGGAAGAATTAGATAAGAAGGTGTACCAAATGTTGGATGTTGTTGTAAATGTCTCATTAATGCAAATATTAAATTCCATCCAGGTAAAAATACTAAAATAGCTCCAGGAACATCAAGATTTTTTATATATGATAATAAAGACTGAAATAAAATAAAAATTATTAAAGAAAATTATACTTAACTTAATAATCTTAGTGAGTTATCAGAAAACTATACTATACTTAAACGAATATTACTAAAATCTATTAAAACAGCAATTTATTTTCAAAAATATTACATATATTATAATTAATTGAACATTTACTAAGTTAAAACTGCTTTCTTTTTAAAAAGAGAATTCAAAATTTCTTCAAATAAGATGTATTATATTTCTATGAATATATCTTATTTATTTAGTAATAAATTTTAAACAGAAAATTTATTTTCTGTTTAAAATTTTTAATTATATTTTTGTAAATTTAAAAATTCACTCTATATAAATGCCATATTCTGTATTCTTTTTTTTGTTTTTAAAATATTTCTTCTATATAATTATATTCTACTTTTTCAGAAATTTGTCTTGTTGAAATGAATCCAAAACTGTTACAATTAAACTTTGTATTAAACTGTTACAAATTTTTGCCTAAAATAGAGCTGTTGGATTTAATATTCTGCATTTCTATGAGAAGTATGAGTTTATATGAAGTAGACTAAAAATCAATTTTAGCATAATTTATATATAATTATAAAGATAAGCTTTTAATTTTTAAATTTAATCTCTTTTTCTGGCTACAATATTTATTACAGTGTAATCAGAATATATTGCTCAGATTAAGCTTGTGACTAGCTATTTAAAATTTAAATTCATAGGCTAGCTTAAAAAGACTCAAATCCTTGCTTTAAATTATAGTTACAGTCTATGGAACAATACAAGTAGATTACAGTCAAGTCTATCTCATGGAATTTGGTAGATATGATAAAGTTAATATAAGCATTTATGGTAACAAATATGGCTCTTGAATGCATTATCTATTGCTTATTTCATATGGGTTTGGTCTTTAACTCCTTGCAGCCAGACATTTCAATATCCATTTGTAATAATGTTCTGACTAGTAATTAAAATTAAGCTTAATTAATATGCAAAAAATTAAAATTGTTGATATCTTGCTTAATTTTCAACAAATTTTTTTGAAATTTTCAAGTTTTATAGAATATTCCACCCTCTTTCTAACAATGTAATCATTTCTTTGGAGTTTTATTTCTTTCACAACTTTTTGTTCCATACAGGAGATTGCAAAAACACTATTTTTTTTATATGAAATCTTAGCCATCCAATGATATGACTGATATTTTTAGATAGCCATTTCTCCTCTGAACAAATCAATTCACAAATGAAGAAATCTGGCCAAATTTTTAAGAAGTTATTTATAAAAAACCAAGAGTTATGTAACTTTTGTAGAATGAAACTGTCACATAATTATTAAAAAATTACATAAATTCAATAAAATATAAAATATTAATAAAAATGACAATATATATTAATTTGTTCTTACATCATTCATGCAAATATTTAGCAGAATGTTTTATAAATTTTTTAAATTTATATCAAAAAATCCTAACATATACAAAAATGATCTCATCTTGCACATTAAAGAACTGTAATATTTTTTGTTTCTCTAATTGGATCAGAGATAGTTTATTGTAGTAATCTACCCAATATCATGCACTGTGAGATAAACTAGGATTGGCTGCAATTTCCTGGGAAACAAGTGGCTGCTATAAAGCAATAAAATTGCCACACCTATTTAAACAGCTGCATGTTGTTTACAATTTGCTTTTCACGATTTTTTCCTAAATCTCAATGAAATTGAAACAAAAAATGAATGATTAAGATATATTTTTGTTTATTTTAACAGAATTAACCAATATTTTCTTATTATCTACAATATTTTTTCACTTTTCAGCATTTTACAACTCATTGTATGAAAAATTTGATTTTTACTTAAAATTTCAAAAATATCATTTATCTTAACCCCAAAATTGGAATTACTTTGATATATCAGACTAAAAAATCAAAAAGATAAGATGATAAAATATAAATTCTATCAAGTGGTTCAATTATAAACAATGTTTGTTTACACATAATTTAAAAATATATTTTAGCAACTGAAAAAATTTAGGAGCAACCATCAAAAGTGGATATTTTAATATAATCAACATGAAAAGACCAATTTGCAATAGCTGGACTAATAAAATCAGAATTAAATATTTTTAATTTTATGGTTTTTTTTTTAAATCACTTTGTTTTGACATCTATCCACATCACAGGTGTAATTAGGTCACGACACCTATACACAGCAAAGGCATTGAAGGGATTAATTAAAATGATAATATATAATTATATATATATATTAAGATAATTTATAGATTATAAAAAATGATATCTTTTATGATTAAGATTCTTACCTCTATCAATTCGAAAGATAATTCTTTCTCACTCATTTTGGCCATTGCATTTTTTGTACTTTCAGAATAATCTGCTCCAATTACTTTATTTAAATTTTCCTATTACAATTTAAATAATCTTTTAATTTGAATTTATAATTATTACATAATTAAAATCAATTATTTACTAATAGACATGAATAGGTCAGAAAGTAAGAATATACTTATTTGTACACACATTATTTATTTCTATTAAACAAAATATGAAATTTATTGATGTAAAATGACAATTTTCAGCATCTTTTTCTACCTTCTTTAATCTATTATACATGTAGAGTAAATTTAACAAAACCTTAGAATTAAAAATCCAAAACTTCGTACAAATAATAGAATATAATATGAACTGAGAATCATAATTAAAGATTAACATGTACAAACCGGGCGGCCGAATGGCTGAGTGATAACATGTTGGTATGCCACGCAGGAGGACCCGAGTTTGTGTCCTGGGCGCGACATCTCTTCAAAAGTTTTTTTGGGTGCTGGGCCCAGCCCGGCAATCCCTGTCCTTCACCATCCGGCCCCCTCCACGGGTGTGAGTGCAGCCATGGTTGGAACTGGCCCCATCCCTTAGTAATCTCCCTGACTGGAAAGGGGCGTAATAATACAAAAAAAAAAACATGTACAAACCTAAAACATTTAGCAGAATATTATAAAGTGAGTTTTAGCTATTTAATAAAAATATTCTGCTAGGAATTATTTAGGTTTCTTCATTAATCTTTTGTTTAGTTTGTTATAAAAAAAAAAGAGTATGCTAGTGGGATAAAGAAACTACCAAAAGTGTCATATTTTATAAATATATTTGGATATTTTCTTCTGTTATTACTACTATTTTAGAATTAGTCGGAAACAGCATTGATATTACCAATAGGCTCTATTTACAGTAAAGTTAATTCTACAAAAAACAGCATTTTATTTAAAAACTAATTTTCATATTCATACATACAGTATAAATTACTGTTACAAAATCTGCTTGCTATCTAAAATATTTATCAAAAAACAAAATTTTAAATTAACACCAGGTATGTAAAATTTATAAGTTAAAAATATCTTGATGAATTTCAAAATCTATTTCAAATTTTCTACCAAAAAGATTTGCTTTAACATGAGAGTGGTGGTACTTGATTTATGAGTCTTAAAGCTTTATAAATCATGAAAAAATTTTAAAAAGTTTTTAAAAATCCTAAAAAATGCAAAATATGAATAATTATACATTATTAAAATCTTGTATTATTTTTATAGCTTTTCAATAAAAAACAAGTAGATTCTTATAGATCTACCACAACAACTTGTTTTTTCTAAATAAAATTTGTAATATAGTATAAAAAAACAGATTTAATATTCCAGTGCATCTGTATCGAAAAGAATTCAGGTTTTTATTTATAATTTTAAATAAGTTTTAAATATTTTTTATTTAAAATTTATTAATATTTATTAATGGAAAGGGGCATAATAATACAAAAAAAAAACATGTACAAACCTAAAACATTTAGCAGAATATTATAAAGTGAGTTTTAGCTATTTAATAAAAATATTCTGCTAGGAATTATTTAGGTTTCTTCATTAATCTTTTGTTTAGTTTGTTATAAAAAAAAAGAGTATGCTAGTGGGATAAAGAAACTACCAAAAGTGTCATATTTTATAAATATATTTGGATATTTTCTTCTGTTATTACTACTATTTTAGAATTAGTCGGAAACAGCATTGATATTACCAATAGGCTCTATTTACAGTAAAGTTAATTCTACAAAAAACAGCATTTTATTTAAAAACTAATTTTCATATTCATACATACAGTATAAATTACTGTTACAAAATCTGCTTGCTATCTAAAATATTTATCAAAAAACAAAATTTTAAATTAACACCAGGTATGTAAAATTTATAAGTTAAAAATATCTTGATGAATTTCAAAATCTATTTCAAATTTTCTACCAAAAAGATTTGCTTTAACATGAGAGTGGTGGTACTTGATTTATGAGTCTTAAAGCTTTATAAATCATGAAAAAATTTTAAAAAGTTTTTAAAAATCCTAAAAAATGCAAAATATGAATAATTATACATTATTAAAATCTTGTATTATTTTTATAGCTTTTCAATAAAAAACAAGTAGATTCTTATAGATCTACCACAACAACTTGTTTTTTCTAAATAAAATTTGTAATATAGTATAAAAAAACAGATTTAATATTCCAGTGCATCTGTATCGAAAAGAATTCAGGTTTTTATTTATAATTTTAAATAAGTTTTAAATATTTTTTATTTAAAATTTATTAATATTTATTAAGTTTAAAAATTTTTTATTCATCAGGTGTGGCTATTTTCAATTAGTAAACACAAAAAAAACTGTCCTGCAATAGTTGAATTAATTAAATTAGGATTAAATTTAATCCTTTGTCATTTTTTAAATCACTTTCTTATGATGATTTGATATAGAATTGATCAGCAAATGTGCAAAAAACATGACATGTGTAAACAGCAACGAATATGAACAGATTAAATTTCTCAAATTTTATTCTATTATAAAATGACTTTTTACAAAATGTAAGCAATTGGGAATGCAACTGATTTGAATGTTTAGTAGCAACCCTTTCAACTTTTTTGTTTTTAAGCTGCTGTCCTAATATCCATTGACAACTATTCTAACGGCCGTATTCATCACAGTGGATTAATACTCGGATCCAAGATCATTCCCTTTTTTATATTCACCACAACAAATTTCGAGAGTTACTCTCCAACTATGAGTGGTTTTTTAACTCATTCTTATTGATGGATTAATTCTTGAAGAAGGAGTGTGCATGTGCATAATCATACCAACACATGTGCATAATCAGCCAATTCAGAAAACAACATGGATGACTGTGATTTGTATGAAGACTTCTTGCCATTACAACAAGCATTAAAAGAAAACAATTTTTTCAGAAAAAGACAACCTTGAAAATATATCTATATATTCATTAAGAAATAAATGATATTAATGTACTGAATACTTATCAGTTCCACAATCCATATTATTTGTATAAAGATGTTTGTTCACCAGCTAAGAAATTTCACAACAAACTCAGCTTTAATAGTGAAAGAAATAATTACAGCCAGTTCTCATTATTTGCGGTAGTTACGTTCCGTAAATTCTCCGCAAATACTGAATTAGCGAATACTGAGCCATTACGCCTATGGGAAATAAAGAGTTAGGTTCCTGAGAATTTTTCTTTCCAACTTTTTCATCCTACCTTTGTGTGTGCTTTTCTGTTTAAAGATATCTTATTTAATGTGTATTACAGTACTTACAAATAATTACAGTATATGCAGTGTACAGTATTATAATTAAATAATTTTTATTTAATTTTTTAAAACTAATTCTACAATAAGTGAAATCTTACTTCTGACAGGTAGTTGTTCAATGTTGCAGCTGACCATTGTCTTCCTAAACTACATTAAGAAACTGCGTCAACTTGTCTGCTTTGCTTTTTGCCTTAGATCTTTTAAAACCTCGGCATAAGGAGCAAATGTGCAGGAAATTAGGCACCTAGATTTGAGGCTGCGTTAGAGCACAGGGTCATATTCTTCCATGTCAATGAAAATTTTTTCCAATGCAGAATTCCATTGTGATATTTTGGCTGCTGTGAGAGGCAGAATCCTTTCAGTCGTAGGCTGACTATCATTGTAGTCCTCGTCATAGCAGGCTCTGATGCATTGTTTTGCCATTTTGTCCAGATCTTCGTTTGTTGGTTCTACAGCCTTGTCTGTCAAAATTTCCTCTACATCTTCTTCTCTCATATTGTCAAATCCCTCTCCACTTATGTGCCATGCAGCACACAGTATGCATTCAACAGTGGTCCTGATATTTTGTGTAACATCTTCAAAGTCTTCAAAAGTTTTTACGCAGTCTGGCCAAACATTTTTCCAACAGTTATTGATAGTAGCCTGCCTGATGCTGTCCCAAGCCGTGCCAATATATTTGATAACATTCCATATTGTGACTGATTTCCAGTAGTTCATCATTGTGAAATAACACAACTTTCACTGCTCTCGTAGACATAATCTTAAATGTAACTTCTAATTTCTAGCACAATGGAGCAGACCAAAATATTAATGTAATAGATAGAGCTGAAGAGGGCGAAAAATACGCCGAAAACGTTTCTGAAATAATAAACAGTATATTTACAAAATATTAATTACAACGATAATAACAAACTATATAAATATAATTTCAAGGAACTTGCAGCATTATACAAGTATTTCTATAAAATCAATAGACTAGAATATAAGTTCAACAAATATATTGGTCTAATTAATTAATTAGCATCTTCCTATGGCATATTTAGTTAGACCAATATATTTGTTGAACTTATATTCTAGTCTATTGATTTTATAGAAATACTTGTATAATGCTGCAAGTTCTTTAAACAGTATATTTTTATTTGTTTAATATTTTGGTCTGCTCCATTGTGCTAGAAATTAGAAGTTTCATCATTGTGGTTTCTTTGTTGGCATTGAGAGCCTCACAAGCATTGCTATAAAGTTCCCTTGTGTAGCATGCTTTAAAAGCTTTTATTATGCCCTGATTGAGAGGTTGGATTAAAGATGTTGTGTTTGGGGGCATAAAAAAAAACTTCCACGCTGGGATGAGCATTTTTGAGTTCTTCATGGCAATGCACTGGGGCATTATCCAAAATTAATAAAATCTTAAAGGCAAGGTTTTTTTCCTTCCACGCTGGGATGAGCATTTTTGACCAATATGGCAATGCACTGGGGCATTATCCAAAATTAATAAAATCTTAAAGGCAAGGTTTTTTTCCCCAGGAGATAGAGTCCAACTTCTGGGATAAAGTAGTTATAGAACCAATTACAGAATATTTCTGATGTCATCCATGATTTTTTGTTCCATCTCCAATGGACTGGCATACGGCTCAGGTTTCTTCCTTCAAGTGAACGTGGATTTCTGCTTCTATACACCATTAGAGGTTTGCACTTAAAGTCGCCTTTGGCATTTGTGCACAATAGCAAAATTGTACGATCTTTAAATGATTTAAATCCAGGAGCCTTGGTGGCCATTTGCATTATATAGGTTTGTTTGCCAACATCCTTATAAAAAAAGCTAGTCTCATCAGCATTGAAAACCTGCTCTTCCACATAACCTCTCTCTTAGCACTTAGTAGGTTTACTTTAAATTCTTCTGCAGCCTCCTGATCCGCAGAACCTACCTCTCCTATAAGTTTAAAAATTTTTCACACCGTATCGCCTTTTGAAACGTATGCGCCAACCAGCACTAACTGAGAAAGGTTTAACATTTTCATGACCTTGGGTAACATGATCATAAATTTCTTTTGCTTTCAGCCTCAAAGCAATGCTATCCACTACCCCTTTTTAATGGTTGTCATCTGATGAATCCACAAATTTAGCTGCTTTTCCATTTTTTCCATAGCTTTAACTCGCACCACAGATATTACTTTAGCACTTTCTGGTGCTGCTTCTTGAATGTATCTGCAAATTTCCTGTTCCTTTTTCTGGATATACCATATTGTGGATTCATTAACATTGAATTCACGCCCAACAGCATTATAACTCATACCTAAACGGAGTTTATCCAACACACACATTTTCTCTTTAAGGCACATCACAGCCTTCTTGCACTTAGGCAAACCACTTGTAGATAACATTTCAAACATACACTTAGGAGGAATTTTGAATAGTGAAGTTAATAAAGCACAAAAGTCCGAAAAACGTGGCAGTACATAGACAACGAAAAATATACTTGAATAACATACAGTACAATGGATGAAAAAAGTAGCCTAATACATTTGGTGATGCATTTTTCTTCTATTGCTGCCAACTGAAAATTTGAGTTTATAACTAAACATTTCAATAAAACTAGCCAAATAATATTACTGTATATATTTTCATAATATTGTAACTATTCGATTTTTTATAGCTAGATAGATATATAAAAATACTATAATTATGTCATTATAATTTTGCTCATTTGTTATTTCATAATTCTGTAAGTCTAGCTAAAACAGACTATATTAGTAACTATTTTTGCCACTTAGTAGGAATCCGCGAATAAGCACAAAAGCGCCATGAATATCGATTTTGTAGTCACAAATAAATTTCCGCAAATACCGAGAATTGACTGTATCTGTCGCCTATTCTTCCATGCTTCTTGTTTTTGATGATTGGTTATTGCATTTTTTTTTATATTCTAATACATTTTATATTTTCCTATTAATTCTAATAACAATTCCTTATCAAAATTTGAATAATTCTTTATCTCAATAGAATCTGTTTTGACCTTCATGCTGAAAAACATGTGCAAACACAGAATCTTTGCTCATCAAAATACAAACACATCATCATATGATATAATTCAACGAATCAAAGCTATTCGTACAAAGTGGTAAGAGTTAAACAGCCAATCAAATAATCCAGTTTCAGAAAATGTTGGTGAATACGAAAGAAAAATAATCCGAGTTAACAATTCAATCCCAATTTATACGATCTTCAAATTGACACTTGGTTGGTGTATATGGCTGTAAGAATTGCTAGACATAAAACAAACTACTATACAAAAAATATAGCATATAAAAATATTCCAGGATAACTCCCAGTTTTGTAAAAATTAAGAGTTACTGACTCAAGTCAGCTGGATGCAAAAAGCTTGAACTTTGATGTTTTAAAAGTCTATTTAAATCTGTCCCTTAAGAGACTTTTTAAATTGAAAAAATTTATTTATTGAGAAACAAAATTATTCTATGAAACACATGCATCAAAATAGTGATTACAATCTAAAACCCAAACCCTTAAGTTAAGATTAAACTGTTTGCATTAAGAATGGCCTCATTGTAGACTAAAAGTATTTTACAAAATAAATCTCTGCATAAGTGCTGATAAATCTTAGGTTTTTCATAAAAAGCAGATCAATCATATGGAGAGTACTAAAATATAAATTTCAAAATTGAATATTTGGAAAAAAGCCATACTACAGTAAAATTTTCAGAAAGGTAAATTTATCATGCCAGAATGATGATAAAAATAACACAAGAGTAACAATTTTCAAGCAGAATACAGCCTCTGCATTGCCAAAGTACTAAATTAAAAAGTTCATAATTTATGAAATTTCAATAAGTAAAAATTTGAAGTGTGACTTTTAAAATTTTGCTCTTAAGATTCCTTATAAAAAACAGGCTAAAGAACAATTAATTGAAATTTTAGGAAATTAAGCTTGTTATATAAAGACAATTTCATAAATCAGAAGAAAATATCCATGTATTTGCTTTGTTTATTAACAATAGATTATGCCAACTTATATTCTGATGAATTTCCTAATTTTTCTTGTCCAATATTCTAATTAAATTATTAAATAATGTACTATTATTTATTATAACATTGTTTTTCATCTTTCTGCAATTGTTATGTCATTTGCTAAACAACTGTTTGACAAATCCCTTATAAGTGAGTTAAAAAAAAGATATTTACTTCAGGTTCTTCACTATCTTGTAAATCATCATCCTTTCTTTTTTTCCCACTTGGTGGTGGTACAAAATTTAACATTTGAATACAGTCTTCTAAATAAAATTCTGCCAATTTATTTTAATAAAATTATTAGTAATTTATCTTTACAAAAAAATAAAATATTTTAAATTCATAGATTAATATTTACCTTGTACTGGATATGATCTTCCTTGTACTTCTATAATAGGACAATTGAAAAAATATTCGTGGAAAAGTGTTGTATCAATAGTAGCAGACATCAAAATGACTCTTAATTCAGGAAAAGTTCGAACCATATCTCGGAGAACAACCATTATAAAATCAGACTATAAAAAATTATTATATAATTAAAAAGAAATTCTGTTTTAGTATTTCTTTTATTGACACACGTAAATTAATATTTTTTAACTTACAATTATTTTAAATACTAAAGTAGTTCTTTTGAAATTAGACTCAATATGAAAATTATTAAATGAACAGAAAAAATCATTATTTCAGTTTAGGAATCATTACATGACTATAATCTTTCATTAATTCAAAAATAAAAGAAAATATTATAATGCAGAAGTATTCACATCTGTTTAATAATTATTTTTTACTAAAATAGTACTTATTGTAAACTGTACTCAAGTTCTGTACATAATATGTCCCTGAAGACATATATGAAAGTCAAATCACAGAGCAGACTTACATATTATAAGAGAAGTTTTATTTTCAAGGAATTAAAAACAAATTCCCTAATTATGATAAAATTTTTATTTCTTATACAACATATTAAAACATCCTTTCATATAGAAACTCTACTCTAGCCATGTAACTAATTTTTTTGCTTTCCCACATAAGACATCTTTCATGATCACCATTTGTTGGAGAAGCTATTTATACATTCCTTATATTTAATTTTTATTTTATATTTTCACTAATTATGGTTTGTTATTGTTTAGTATTATTAAATTTTCTTTGATAAAATAATTATTGTAACAAAATTTTATTCTGCTTTATTTATTAGAGAACATTTAGCTGTTTCTGTTACAATTACAGAAGTTCATATTGAGAAGAAGTTTATAATAAGAAGTTTATAGAAGTTTATCAGAAGTTTATAATATCAATTTTAATATAATAATTATTATTGATAAATTAAAAACATTTCCCCTATCTGTTGGGTAATGAATGGAGAAAACTTTTCAAGTGAAATATTAATAATAATTTGACCTCTCAAGTGATTATTAGGTAGCATATCAACATATTTTTTACATTAGTGGTTTTGCCTATGCCATGGAAATTACCTTAAAATATACTCATCCCTCGATTTATATGGTAGATACGTTCCTGGAAGAATTGTGCAAACCGAAACTGTGTAAAACGAGACGCAGAATTCATACAAAATAGAAGGATATGTTCAATTAAACTGTAAACTGTGTAAATCGATCTAAAGAAGATAATGAAAAGTCGAGGATATGTTCTTTATAACCGTGTAAAATGAGATAAGGATTAAAG